>DWJN01000481.1:0-23796 GCA_018248895.1 Carystus phorcus
TTTTACGATTATATATATCTAACTATGGTAACTTCCTTTTTTATAACTTTTTTCATCCTTTATTGGTTGTTAAATAAATAAATGTGGTTGTTGATTTTAATGAAAGAGGTAATGTCGTTGAGACCATTGACCAGTAGGGTGTATCACAGACAGAGTTACTTGATTTAGACTCGGTCACTAATACTAGTCCATATAATAATTTTCTGGAATTAAAAATAAATTCCGTGACTACAACTAAGATACAACATAAAACTTTCAGATATGTGACGAAGAAACAGCGGAAAACAGCATCAGTTTTGCCTGGCCTCAAAGTACATCTGCCAATAATGTGACAACAGATCCAATCTGTTTCAACAATGACTATACAATTACTAGAAAATGCGAAAATACAAACTTGACACCACCACTGATAAAACTGAAACCATGCTTACAAGTCGTTAAAGATTATGACCTACTATCATGTCCACCAAGTTTTCATAGAATTTCCCAACACGATGATAAATATTGCTATCAAATAAATGGTATATCATCATGGAATTCTCCCTGTCTTAAAAGTAGTGGAGCATGTCTCATTACAAATCTCACTGAAGAAGATTTATTTTCCTTATTATATTCTTTAAGAGAAAAAAATATCTCACGATTCTTCTGGCTGCCAGGTCGACGTGCAAAACCATTTAATCCGATACGCTGGTATATTCCAGGTCCGAAATGGGGAACGCAAGTGAAAGCAAATAACAGTCTTAGCATACAAACCTCTCTATTGACAAATTGTTTATTATTGGACGTTGATAAAAAACTTATCGTAACTGAAACTTGCTCTAAACAATATCCTAGCTTATGTTTTTATATAAACGAAATGCATTATCCCGCAAACTGCCCTGAAAAATATCACGCAGTTCGATTCATGCCTGACGATGGACTTTGCTATGGTATCGAACAATCCGATACACCCTTAACATTTGATGATTTTCTTTTAAAGAAATGCCCGGTCCCGATGGGTGAAAGAAACTACAACAATTTGAGTACATTCATTTTTAGAAAGATAGCAGAGTTAAATAGTTTGCCGGATCATGAATGGTGTTGGTTTACTCGCGTACAAAATATAGTTCATAACACTCATGAATGTCAAACAAATTTGAGTGTGGAACATTATTTTGATCGGCCTAAAAATGCTTGTGTAGAGGTAGCAATAAATAACGCTGGTACGTTAAGTTTATTCAATTTGAGTACATTACCTTGCATGGCATGTATTACCAAAATGAAGTATGGAAACACCCAATTTTCTTTTGAGTATAACGCCGATGAACATGTAATATATTTAACAGTTTACTTTCCTTCAGGTTTATGGAAATACAACAATAACGATAGAGGCATACAGTGTTTTTCGAACGCGAAAGGATTCGTTGATGTTATTGATGTAAATGAAGTACTTTTTAACGGCGTTAAATCTGTAAGAAGTGAATTAGAAATTTATAATAAAACGGTCTATATAGTAAATCTAATTACTGACATTACAGCACAGTATTGGTGTGAGGGACATACCAAAAATTTTTCTTTAATCAGTACTGAAAAATTAGTGGTTAAACCTAAAGAGAACAAGAGTCACGTATTTTCACTTTTTATAAACTTTTATTTTCCATACGATGACATTGATAATTTAGACTATATGATGGACAATCTATGTAAAAATATAACTTTAATTTTTGGTGCCACAAAAGCTTTGATCATGGATATGCACGAAGATTCTAGTAACAATTTATTGTTCCTATTCCATTTACATGTTTTAATAGGTAATAAATATGAAAGAAATAGCCGCAACATAGAAGATACTTACAAAATTTTAAAAACAATTGCCAAAGAAGATTTGATCAAATACAATTATACTTTTGTAAATATGTCTAGTTCATTGGTTTGTTTACCTACTACCTCTAGTGATGATTTAGCAGTTCTCAATTGGGAAATGACATCAATAGGACACATTGCAGCCCCCGTACAGTTTTGTTTACAAGCAAATGGTTTACCAGTAAAACGATTGTGCTTAGGATCATATCTGCTTGGCAGTATTTGGAACGAAGTTGAAGGAAGTTGTGACAAAAATTACGTACCGTCTCAAACTACAACATTCTTATATAACTTTGTTAAAGGCCAAGTATCAGAAAATAACATATCCAGATTTTTAACTGTTGAAATAGTTTCAATTTTGAGTGATATTGAGAAAATAATACCCGCAGATATTTATTATTTATCGTTATCACTGAAACGTGTTTTGTCAATTTCCCAATATATCTCAGTAGACTTAAGTAATATTGACAACATGGCTTGGATCATGGATAGACTGTTATCTCTAGATAGTAGGTATTTACAACTAGCTCAAACACTTAATTCTACCAATGTAATATTGGACTCCATTAATGAAATCATAGAAATATTGTCATATAAAGATGTTTCTCGTAATCGTAACTTACAAATAAATTATGATACACTAGCAATTCAACCACAATGTGTTATACAAATAGCCTACCCTAAACTGAATAACATTAGCGGTATTGCTATTATTAATAACAACATAGCAACAAATTTCACAGAAATGACGATTAAGCCTTTATACAAAAATAGTACATTAGATGAAGTGCTGTTGATAGAAAATCTGGAAGTTGCGGCTTGGCTACCAGACAATGTTCTAAATTCTCTCAAGAAGATAACTAATAACACGGATAATGAGACATTTCGATACGAAAATGTTAGTATTGTTATAACGGTTTTTAACAATGATGCCATTTTTCAAGAACTTCAAAATAAGCATAAAGTAAATAGCTACTTAATAGGTATATCTATTCCTGGTTTCGTATTAAATTTCGATAATTTTATTCCACTGGTATTTAAAAGCCTGCGTAAGTCGAACACGGAAAGTTTTTGTGGTTATTGGGATTTCAAAGCACATGTAAGGAAAAATATTCTCGGATCTTGGAATTCACGCGGATGTTTCCTAGATAAAATTGTTAATGAAATGAAAATTTGTAAATGCTACCACTTGACGCACTTCAGTCATTTACTTCACATTCGTAACTATAAAAATGGTATGCAACTCGATGAAAAGCACACCAAGGCATTGAATATCATAACCTTGTTTGGCAGTTTCCTCTCGTTATTGGGCATTGGGTGTATTTGGATAACAGCTTGTGTATTTCAAATATGGAGAAAAAAAGCTGGTACTAAGGTGCTTTTACATTTTTCAGTGTCCATTGCATTGCCATTAGTATTTATGGTATTATTTAATTTAGATAATACAATATTTGGTGAACAAAATGGTTTGTATTCTGTATATGATCATATGAAAGCTGTATGTATAATTCTAGGAGCACTGTTGCATTATTCTATTTTAGCCAGTTTTATGTGGATGTTAATAACTGCCATATTACAATTTATAAGATACGTTAGAGTTTTAGGAGTTCAACGACCATCTAGATTTATGCTAAGATTAACGATCATAGGATGGGGCGTTCCAGTTTTCCCAGTACTTTTACTTTTGCACATTTCTAAAGAAAGCTATATTCCTGATGTGACAAATTGCAACAAATGTTCTATTTGTTACCCAAAAGGTATTTTTTTAATTCTTAGCGTTGTGGTACCAGTATGTTTCATACTTTTAATTAATATTGTACTGTTTATTTTAGTTTTATGGTCGGTAATTAAAGGACCGGACGGAAAATTACGAAGCGCTGATTTAAATCTAATGAAGGCTCAATTGAGACTATCTATATTTCTGTTCTTTTTACTAGGTATTACTTGGATATTTGGATTTTTTTCTTTTTCGAAACAATTAATTTGGTCGTATCTCTTCTGTTTAACATCATCCTTACAAGGTTTTGTATTATTTGTTTATTTTATATTATGTGACCCTAATACAAGGAGCTTGTGGGTAACATTAATGAAATCTCAATATCGCCCACAGCTGTCGCGGGAAAGCATTTCGAGTATAAGTAGTGGTTAAAATAGATATAAAGGATACAAATTTAAATAAATTATATCTTTATTCAATGGTAAGTTTCGATCTTCATGTCATCAATATACTAGCAGCTATTATGATTTAAATGTTCTATTATTCACATAAGTATCTCATATTAAAACGTTTTTGGAGTGTTCCAAACTTAATTAATATTCGCTAATGATTCGTTTAATAGCAATCGTTTCTAAGAATATAACATTTTAATGTATGAAAATAGTTTGCAATGGGAAAGGCGGCGAAAAATTCTGAGTAGATGGCGCCACTAGGGTTTGAGTCAACTGTATACATACATTCTAATTTGAAATCTTCGTGTTTACGGTATAATATTCAAAGGACAGTTTCTTTAATATTTAATTTTCGAAGCACGATTTTTTTATATTTAAAGCATATTTTTACTGCATTTTCAGTTTTTTTTTTTTTTAGAAATAAATAAGTTATTTACGTTCAAACGCACTAAAAAGTATGTATGCAGTAAAAATACGCAAGTGTTATGTGAAAAAGAAACGGATCAAACATTCCTAATGAGAATTTATATAATGATGTAACACCGCGTTATGTCTCTAAATATATTAACGCCATCTAGCAACAAAGTTTGGTAGCTGCCTTCCCCTATTAGATAGCACTTAAATTAATGCTTTGATAATTGATTGTTGGAAAGTTGCTTTCCGTTTAGATTCATAATAATCTATGGCATTGAATGAAACTTCGTGTAAACAAGAGAGAACAATAGGTTGTTAATACATAAGAAAGAATGTAATCATATATCATCGCTATTCTATCTTAAAAGCAACAAAACCGTAAATGACATTATCGTGCGCACATCAACGCTATCCCAAAGAATAAATCGTAAAACAAACTAAGAATACGGGAATCTGAAACAAATTTCTAAGAGATGATTCACTTTAAACATATTATAATCATATTACTGTCTGGTAAGTGTTTAACTTCTAACTTCTTCTTCTTCTTTCTAACTTCAAGTTTAATATTCCAACTAAAACAACAAATATCTTGTAAATTAATTAATAATTAAGTAACGTAATTAATAATTAATTAATTATAATAATTGTTTAATCTTAATGCTTGTAATGATTTCTTATTTGTGCACCATTTACTTTAAATATAATTTTAATATAAAAATGGAATATAGTTTTATTTCATACTAGTAACCCGCACTTGTTTCACATCGGTACAACTATTATATGGCTCAACCGAATCCAAAAATATGTTAATAATTTATTTCAGTTTATTCAACAATTTTACCTCAGTTTATTCAGTAAAATAGTTTTATTATTCTATAAATTAGTAATATATTAATTTATTGCAAAAGGTTAAATAATATAGTCAAAATGTTAACCACTTAACAACATTACTAAACAACTTTTTCAAGCATGTTCCTTAGAATAGTCTATAGGCCAATTTCATTCAATTTAATGTTAATTAGAAACATTAATTAACTGCAATAGTTACACAGTAGTAAAATTCATGATCAATCTCAATACTAACTTGTGTCCTTTTCTCCTTGTTTCCGAAGGTTAAAAATATCCCATAAGATGATATTTAATTATAAATATATAAACAAAAACCGAAATCTTTTCAGGTGTTAATTCGCGTGTTAAAGCAAATAAATACGCAAAATGTTTTGAGCTCTTTATTATAAAGAAAGCTCTCACATTAAAATTTCTAGAAATTCTTTAGTATCGATTTGGTATATAATATTTTATTATTCACTTGTGTTTATATTTCTACAAAAACACAACTATATTAGTCTGTTTATCTAGTTAATAAACAATACTGCACTTTAAAGTATGTGTACATTTAAATGTGCTTCGATTGTAGGCCCAATATTTAATTTCATTTATTTGGGAGTGTGTTGGAGAGCCGTGCCAGCTAATCAAGCAATGTACGCTTTGCGAAGTAACATAGAATGGTCAGAGGTTAACAAAACGGTGAAAGAAATGGACGTATATCTACCTAGGAGTAAGTTAAAAATTACAACTACGAGTATATCGGCTCCCTGAAGCCCCCAAATAACCTAAACCTACCCAACTTTTCATTTTACTTGAGTGCTTAGAACTGATTAATACCTAGCTCTATCTCTTTCTCTGATAAGATTAACTACATACGAATAATCTGATAATTTTCATGTTATTACAGATGTTTTAAGCTTTTCTTACAAATTTGGATGGTGCAGACCTGATGTGATTACATTTCAGTTTTTACGGAAAAGTGTTAATTTGACTCTGACCTCAATTACTGATCAACAAGCTAATTACATATATGTATGATATTTTTTTGTTTTAAACGCACACTACTTTACGAAAAGAAGAAATCGATCGTTCACAATATTTTTTTATTAATTATAAGTTAATGCTTGACTTCAGTTTAATCTAATAGTAAGTGATAATGTCGTCTTTGGTGGTTAATTGCTTCATATGGAAAGTGATGCTGAATTCCACCAGCCGCATATCTCACGAGCGTTGTTATTCTCCGTTAACGTTACGAGTCTAGTATCTAAGCGATGGCGCTGCGACATTGCAATGTTACAGTCGCGTCAACGTGACATTAACGTTACGTCTTCTAAAACCAGACCTGGAATAGAAATTAAAACTCATAACTCAAATTTCTGCTTTACTGAGAATCGAACCAAGGATCCTCCGTACGGCGGTAGGCATGGTGAACATTGCGCCACACAGGTCGCTTACTTTTGACGACAGACCCTTTACTAACATCAAAAGAATAAGATGTAAAATTTATTTTCTTGAACATATAGAATTTTAAAATATCAAAGTATACATTTCTGTGTTCGTGACTGTACAACATATTGTGACATCGACACAAATTACACATCGCCAACTGAACAGTTAGCCGAATATTTACAACATTAGCACTGAATCTTATTTAACTGCACTTACCGGCGATTTCTGAAAGGCTGATCACCGAAAAATTAAATACTAACCTGTCAAATCTCTTGTCAAACATCGATTGTGACATTTGATTTGATGAATTATCAGTTATACAGAGATATAAAATTTAACGATTTTGTTTTCAGACTTATTATTGTCCAATAAATGTTTCAGTAACTCGTATTGATTTAACAGTGCTTTTAAGTTAATACGCCTGTAAGTTCATATTTCGATAAACCTTTCAGAAACCGGCGGTTAGTTTAGTTTATTAATCATGTTATTTAGTTTCTCTAAATTATAAAAATAATTTTACAGTTACTCGAAGATAAGCATACACGAAGATATGCTTCTCAGTGTGTCGTGATGAAAGCCTACGTGAACAGAAAGTTCTTGTTCTTCAGGAGTCGGCTACCGCTGTACTATTGCCAAGGGACTGTATTTATTTTAACGCTGAGAACTATCCAACGCTATGCAATTCATGAATTCTATCTATATCACAAACTAGGTTTTCCTGTAAACTTTGTATTCGATTTCTATCATCCAGAGACGTTGTGAAAATAAACCTTATTTATATTTAATACTGTTTTTAAATATGTTAGGTCTGATGACTGCACCAGCAATGAACTGTTATACGGAACGATTTAGCGATACGTAGTGTGGCAATTGCTTTTTTAATTGCATCAAAAATTATTATATTGCCTTCATTTTACTGAAGGAAACTTGAATAACGGAGAATATTTTTATTTACAGGTTTTACGATATTTATCTTGAAGCACCGAAAAACAACGGTTTTTTATCACAATTGATTGTAAATTCGTGTAGTCTCCTATAATTTAACTTTCTCGTATAAACTCTAGCAGAGCCAGCCAAATAATACCACTTAGCATGTCGTCCGTGTCAGCATTACATTAGGTTGTATACAAAACCCCATTAGCCCATTAGGACTTAGCCTTATAACATCTGTTTCTTAATATGGTATATATGAATACAAGCAGGTTAGCTAACGTCAGTGGAATTGTTAACCATAATAGTTTCAGTAAATTTATTTCTTGTATAATATATATGTATTTATCATATTAAACTGAGCAACCTGATCATTTAAGATTACTCAGTAACTCAGGACTCCTCATATATTCAAAAGTTAACAACTTAATAGCTGTGAATATTTTTTATATAAATATACCTTTACTTGAATTCATGGTGTATTGATATTATGTTTTATTATTATATTATATTGTAAATGCGAGAATGTGTTTGTTTGTTTTTTCTTCTTTCACATCAAAATGAAGCAACGAATTGATAGTAGCCAGTTATAAATATAAAAAACAAACTAAAATTTGAAAACATATTTTTTCATTACTAATACCTTTTATACAGATACTTTAAGAACTCTTAAATAAAAAGACATATATTTTCAAATAACTCTACTGATGTAGAAATCATACTCCTTAAGCACAGTTTTGATGACTGAGAGTGTATCCAGGGTGCTAATAGTTAGTATATTCTATAACCTTTCACAGGCTTTCGATTGCATTGATCATAATATTAATAAGCAAACTTAGGATAATAATAATGCCAATTTTACCCCACCACAGTTAGCCTTATAAAATCTTACTTATCTGAACGTATTTAAAAAGGAATTATTAATATAATTCAGTCCCCGGCCAGAATATAGGACCATGGAGTGTCCCAAGAATCAATGTTAGGGCCGCTGCTTTAACCTAATATATCAATGATATTTCCTTATTTCACAAGATACGTGCCTGAAACTGTGCTTTTTCCTAATATGAACACACTTTAAAATAGATGAAAAGAGACAATGTTTTGAGCGTGTTAATTATACAATTTAGCAAGTATTAACATGTGATAACCTTAAGATCAATGGAAAAAATAAAAGTATTAATATCACGTAAAATAGATTCAACTCAACTAGTGATGAGTGAAGAAGTTCTTGTACCAGTAAATTGTACAACAATTCTTAGTCTTACTATAGATTCTCGATTACAATGGAGTTCTCATAATGGAATCTTGTTTGGGAAACTTAGTCGCGCTGCTAACGATTGTAATTAAGTAAGACTCTTATTTGACTTAAGATCAAGATTAGATACTATCATAGTATAAATATTCTTTGGTTTTGTACCAAAATTAACCGAATTCGTTTCATTTTTATAGGAGCATTGGGAAGGATTTTTTTAATAAGACAAAAACCTAGCTCAAAAATTCTTTCAACTTTTATAGACACTAAATTAATATATGAATCGTTTTATGCAATAAACCCAAATTTTAATTTACTACAAACCATTAAATTATATAGCATTATAATAATTCGAATAGAATCGTGAAGTGTAATCGATTGATTACCATAATAAGAATGCTTTTGTTTCTGTTTTAAGAGAATCCAGATTTGTTTATTATTCATGTTCAGCTCAATGCAAATCAACAATTTGTTTGCATTTTTCATACTTGTGTTTGCAAATATTGTGATAAAAGATCTTTTACGACCAGCATTCTCTAACAGAACATGGATGTGTCACGAATTGCTGTTAGCTTTCTACGTAAGTATTAATTAATATTTACAAATATATTTCATAAAGTGCATTGATATTATTTAGATAACCAATGTAATATATTTAAAAAACAACGTTCTACATAATATAATATTAGTAGTATATTATCTAACAAAATGGGCTACCTACGAGTATATTACCAGCATTATAGCATAATGAGTAATGTACAAGATAATATTATGTAACTTGTTAACTTTTACGATTATATATATCTAACTATGGTAACTTCCTTTTTTATAACTTTTTTCATCCTTTATTGGTTGTTAAATAACTTTGGTAATCAATTTTTTTATTATTGTCAACTAGTCAATGCTTGACTACAATCCCACCTGATTGTAAGTTGTAATGTAGTCTTGGATGGTAAATCGCATTAACTTAGTAGAAGCCTATTCACTATTCAATATTTTATACAGGTAAATTATTGGTGAATATATTTTTGTTACAGTGACATTGGAGCTAACTAATTGTGAAATACGAGACTTTTCTACTTGCCACGATGACTTTAGCCTGAGGCCCCCTGACGGAGTTCTAAAAGAACATACTTTTACCTGGCTTGGCTTTGTGCAATACTTACACGGTTAGTTTGTTTTTTATATTATAACCTGGGTATAAAGAAGACGCATAATCTTTACGTTCACAAAGAGTAACGTCATCAGATATAATTGTTATTAGGCGTTTTATGTATATATGAATTTTATTGCGCCTAAAAGTTTGTTACGAGTCGCTTAACTACAGTTTTTTTACATATTAGGTATAAGTTACTAGTTAACTACTGTGTGGACATATTTATATACCGCGATACGAATTTGCACTTTAGACTTTTGTGTGAAATCACAACGCTTTGATATCTAGTTTTCAATTAATGAGTATTTTCAATCTTCAAGTCTAATAGAGTCTACATAGAGCCTAGTACTTATTGTAAAGAAATATATTGTATTTTGTAATATATTTAGCTTTACATGTATATATAACTATACATTTGTCTGTGGTGCAGTGACGACAGGGCTGCCACACCACAGCAAGGCGCCTCGAGTGGTGCTCATTCATAAACAGTTTGCCGCTGGAACAGCCACCGATTTGCTGCGACTACCAAAAAACTACAAACTGTAATTACACCTATTATTGTATTGATAATCATATTCCTCACTTTTATAAAATAGTACGACAAAATAAGTAACATTATCATAACTCTAGTGATTTCGATTCTTAATGGATGATCATAAAACATAATAATCAAATATGTATAATTAATTTTGAAAGGTTCATATTATGTTATTAAATTTAAAGTTTTACTATCATCTATGTTATAACCATTATAGTTACCAATCTCATTGACAAGTCGAAGGCTTCCGGTATAACGAAACAGGAAAAGCATGAAAATGCTTCGTATATGCACAAAAAATTGTACTAATGCTAAACAAAGGAAGATAGTATAGCGCCAATCCTTCTAGTTTTCTATGACATAATTACCTTCCAGTCTAGGGTATTCAACTGACTAACTGCTTCCTTTCATAAATTGTTCTTTAACTGCTTCGGTCACAGTTTTAAAGAAACAAAAATAATGAGGTTCTTCGTCTTATTTCTCTTTCGGCTACGCAACGGTGATATATTTTGGTCACATCTGATACCAGATTTCTACCGTCGTAGAAAACTACGAAATAATAAATGAAGCACCCCCAAATAATTTTCCTTGCAATCCATGAGGTTAGATTAGTGTTTTTAATTTTTTTTTTATTTAGAGGACACATTGTATTTGGCGATTATGAACGAGATGAAGAAGATTGCGGACTCACGCGATCTCAGACCAAAATGGGAGTGGGATGTCCTCGCGCGTATATTGAGATACCGTACCTCGACATCACTCCACATCCTGAATACTCAAGGTAAAATCTATCCATTTTGCTTCAAAATTTACCTGAAAGTAATAAACCTAAAAGCAGAAATATCGCAACATTTTAGATTAATGTTTGCCAGTAATAGTAGTTTTAGCCAGAATTACACGAACTAATTCCCCCATCCCTATTCTATCATGGGACGTCCCGGCGCATGGCGGGTATCCATCCCTTCGTTGTGAATATCCCTCCGATTTGAACGACGCGCTTTGCCTCGTCATTTATAATACATACTGCGAATGTGTGGAATAAATTGCCCGTATCGGTTATATTCCCGTCTGATTATAATATTGATGTCTTCAAGTCAAGAGTGAATAGGCATCTACTAAGTTAATGCGCTTTACCACCCAAGACTACATCACCGCTTACAATCAGGCGGGACTGTAGTCAAGCATTAACTTATAAGTTAATAAGTTTATAAAAAAAAATACTATTTCAAATATTAGTTCCTAGCATCACCGATTTCTACAATCATTGAGTCTAACCCCCGGTTTCTGAAAGGCTTGTCAAAATTTCGT
The DNA here is from genome assembly GCA_018248895.1 of Carystus phorcus. Classification (NCBI taxonomy): domain Eukaryota; kingdom Metazoa; phylum Arthropoda; class Insecta; order Lepidoptera; family Hesperiidae; genus Carystus; species Carystus phorcus. Next base: position 11,887 of record DWJN01000481.1, read on the forward strand.
TCATATAACTCTCATATTAACTTGAAAGTTATATGAAGTAATTCGAGTTTCTGAAACGTTGATTAGCGAACAATTTCTGAATAATCATGCTTTCTGCAACTCAATTGACATTTGACAATAGATTTGACAGTAAATTTCTTAATTTTTTCATTGATCAGCCTTTCAGAAACCGGCCGTTAGTCAATCATTTATATATCACTGTACATTGTTTTGTTTACTGTGAATTTAGTCCTAAAGCAAATAGAGTTTTACTGTAATTTGTGTATTTTATTGTAGATTCGGAGTGGGCAATAGCTTGGCATTAATAAAACTACTACGTCCAGTTAAATCACGTATGTATGTTACAAATATTAAAATCATTAATATTAATTAGATCAAGATTAATCTAAATAGAGTAAATTGAGAATTGGTCCTTGTTGCACTAGCCCTAAGGATTCGTATACTACCCCTAACCCTCTTTCCGATTGCAACTTTCCTCAAAGCATTGGGTTTACTTACTTACCATGTGGTAATAACAATACACTTTACAAGGACACAGGGAATGTTTGTGCGGGTTTCTGAATATGTAAGTGTTTATGTAAGAATACCGTCTACATTAAAATGGATAGTATAACTACATATATTACCATCAAGCAAAAAGACTTAACTAACGCTAAAACTGTCCTCCGTCAGCAGAATACACAGGTAGGAGGTTTGGCTAGGACTTACTTATAGGTACTTACTCTATTTGAAATTGTTTCAATTTTCAATTTCAGATTATATGATACCAATTTGCCTCCCTACAGTAATAGAACGAAAGAAGAAACGTAAGAAAATGTTTGTGTTTATGGTGGATTATATAAGCTGTAAGTATTGTACTGATGATTTTTGCATGCAAATTTTTGTTATAGTAAAATAGACTAAGACAGAGTGTATAAAAAGAACCTTCACAGATAGGTAGGCTTCACATAACTGTCGACTAACAACGTAACCCTATACTACGCGTGTTAAAACAATCACGTGATTGTCTATGTTATTAGTAGCAAACGAATGGAGTGTCACGTTATATTCAGTGATTATTGCCGCCCTAGACATTAATTGCTTCGACAAAAATTCCTAATGTTTACTCAGAACTATTTATTCGCAAATCACGTTTAGAGAAACAATTCTTCGAAAACTTTCCGCAATTCGTATTTGATAATAGATTTTAAAGTCAGCTTGTTGCAAAGAAATATTTGGCTAAGGTAATAATAAAAAATAATTTTGACTTGTCTCACTATTTTGTTTAATATGATGTGTATTTCAAATGTTTCTATAATTAGCTGTACCAAGAGACTTCGATTCAGAACGAATGGGGAAGAAGACATTAAAAATGTACACGCACAAAGATTGCCGACGACATAGAATGAGAACGGTATGGGTTATTTTAATTAAAATATATTAATGCTCATTTATTGAATATAGAAATTAAAAACAAATACTTTAAAAAAATGTTATTTATGCGGGACACTTTTGGAAAAAATGCGTTTTTAAAGGCTCACAAATACCCCCGCAATAGAATATCTATGTGGCGAGTTGTATGGACAACACTAAAAAATATAACACTAATATTTAGTTTTTGTTAGTTGTGCGGATCCCTGAAGAGTTTTTCATGGAGCCCACTTTAGGAAAACCTGCTTTAGGTTTTCTTTATTACATGCGGCCTGCTAATGATCAATGAGTTGAAAGTAAGTTAAGAACCACGCCCCATTCCACTTCAAATATTATCACGCAATCGTTTTCAACAGAGACTGGGCAGCGAAGGTGTTACGCACGTGTTATGCAGTTCAGGATGCGGAGTGCGTCCTGGAGCTCCAATAGTCAGTCAAACTCCAGATGGAGTCTTCGAGCTTATTGGAATCGCCGCTGGCGGAGCCCCGTGCTCCAGACGATCGATGAGAAGGAGGCTTAACACTGAACCACCCCTTTACATAGACGTATTCCCTTACGTAAGCTGGATTATCAATGTGATCACAGCTCACGTAATACCACGACCTTATCCAGAAAAATTCAAGATGGTTGAAGGTGGTTCCAGTAAGTTATTTAGCGCTTAATATTTTCATATGTAACTTAATTAAATAACGACGTAAATTCGAAAGAAAACATTGTTGGCTACAGATTATCGATTTGGTCATGCATCCTATTGCATGGCATATATGCCAACTTAATTCAGGGATAAATGCAGATACCGTTACAATTCAAAAAACAAATACTAGTAAATTAAAGATGAAACTGGTTAAAAAATCGCTTCGGAGAACGATAAGTCATAAGTGTAAGTACTTGTTTCATAATCTTTAATAAGGTTGGTAATAGAATTAAACTCATCATAACCACAGTTTTCTTATAGACACTTTCTTTTGATTTTTGATCAAATAGGAGTTTATAAAAAAAAGATTTTGAAATGAACCTTAAGAAGTTAATAAAAAATATTATGAGATTTTGCGATATATTGGTATTCATCATTCATTCATTTTATGGAATCAGGAAAGACGATTCCAAAACATTAAAATGAGGAAAGAATAATACGTATTAAATCTGCAATTGACAAAAGAAACAATTACCTTAGCCGTGGTTGCTATTTCTAAACGTAAGGCGTAGATTTTGTAAATCATAATTTTCTCAATAGTAAGGGCATCACTGTATATTTCTTGGATAAAAAATTGCAGGCATGGGTATCCATACTGGCTTTCTGCGGGCGAGGAAAAAACAACAAGCCAGTTGGCGAGCGAGAACCTACGTAACTGGCAATTTCTGCTTTAAAAGCTTGAAAAAGCAACAGCGGAAGACTAAGTTCTTCTATTCAGAGAAATTTGAGGTGAACGCTGACCCTCCCGGAAAATTGAATATAATTATAAAGGTATGCTGCAATGTCTCATCTATGGTATTTTTTATTAATTTTAAGTTAATTCTTGACTACAGTCCCACCTCATGGTAAATGCCGATATAGCTAATACAAGTCTACTAGTTGTTTGAAAAATATATTTTGAATTATATAAATGCAAGAAGAAAACGGGTCTATCCTCGTAATTGATCACGCTGCTTTCTATACATTGGTGGTAACGCAAGCCCAAGAAGGGGTTCTTATGGCTAAACCGCTTTGCAATTATTCTTCTACCACTCGCCAAGGTGCACGATAGTTTTTATTTATTACGACGACTTAATTTTACGTTCTTAAGATTTTAAATGACACTTGTTTGTTTCTTAGATATCAGCGGGTATAGAGTGTACCATCACCTGTGCGAAAATGCGGTTGCCAAACCGCCTCAGCAAACCAATAATCGAAGGAGTCGGGGGCTACAACCTTACTATAACTTTTACTAGTATGTGGTTCCCTTACACCTTCTATTTCTGGCTAGGTTTGAATGGTAAAAATACAACAGATAGGGACTTCGTGAGTTGGATGGATGAACGAAAACCGGGATTTTGGTAACACAGTTTACTGTTTCTTTAATATTTGGATAATACAACTCGAAATGATGAACATCCGAATTACTTTTAAACATTTATCTATTTTTCCTTTAACGTTACTCAATATGAATATATGTAAACTTTTAATATCCAATTGAGATATATATACATATATCTATAAAGAACAGATAAACAAACAAACATGAATTTAATGTATGTTTATTTATCTGTTATTTGTGTATTCTGAAATGGTAAAGGATGTAGCACTAATATTTTTAGGGACTTGATCAGAATTCTCTTGAAAAGTTAATGGTACCAAAATTATACCGATTGGACACATGCTTGATGAGTTACATTTAAAAAATAAAAAAGTTTTTGCTAATCGATCAGACTAAATCTACCCGTAGCATTTTAATAAACAGAATTGATTGTGTTCTTATACAAATAATATAATGACTTTTCTTTTAATTAAGAATGTAATTATTATTATTTATACGCGCGATGTATTTGTCAATAAAAATACTATATTTATACGTATACGAAAAATCTGCAACGGGGCCAAACCCGTTAGATATTGTTTGGCAGTTTTAATACATTATATTTGTACATAATTATTGTCTATTTGTGCGAGCAACAGGCAAAAGTCACAAAATATGCAGATGTATTTAATACTTTAATTTAAGACGAAATTTGTGTTATTTTAAAACTATGTATAATAGTATTGTGGGTGTGTACAAATATAGTGATAAAATACCTACACGATTAAATGATTTTGAATCTAATTTTTGTTTTATTTATAAAAGACTGAAAATTATACCCTAAACCTTACCCTGATTATACATATAATGTTGGAAAAAAAAGCAATTGTTTGTAATGCAGATAGAGACTTTTACCTTAACTTTCACCTTAACTTTAACTTTACCAAATAGACATAGAGTGGGTTATTAATTACTAATAAGTAGTCAAGTAGATATTTCATATTTTTTTATTACTGATAAAAATTACACAAATGTTTCGCTTACAAGATTAATTATCTATTATTATAATCCTTAATAACATCTATTTGTTTAAACAAAATTTTCAAATGTTTTATCATGATGGATTTTTTTTTCATGTACTTAAATTAAAAGGACAATAATTTGAACTAATTATGGCAAAATTCGTATTAATATTAACATTGTCAGACTATGCAGAATCTACGGATATCGAATCGGCGTCATTCAAACCTTTGCTATCATCATCAGCTGCTGGCGATGAAGGTGGGAGGGTAGTTGGTTGAGGAAAAAGTGGATTGTTGGGGAATGGGGGGAATTGTGGTAATTGTGGTAGCTGAGGAAATTGGGGAAGTTGAGGAAATTGTGGAAATGCTGGTTGTTGAGACTGCGGAGGCATATTCTCGGCTTCTTGTGATTGTGGTGTAAATATTGGCTGGTACTGAGGTGGGAAACCTGTATGGAACGGGAATTGTTGCTGTGATGGGAAATTAGCTTGGGACGGAGATTGGGGTTGAGAAGAAGCATCCGATTGAGCCAATGCTTGCGATTGAGATGAATCAGCTGGCTGAGATGATCCCTCTGACTGGGATGAGTAATCAGATGACGGTGTTTGTTGGATATCTTGCTGTTGTGGTACATCCGCTGAATCTATAACTGTAGAGTCTTCATCTCCTGCTGGCTGTTGTGTAGCTTGGCTTTCACCTAGCTGTTGAGGATTTGGGATAGTTGGTAAAGCTGGAGATGCAGGTATAGCAGGGATTGCAGGAAATGCGGGAGTGGCAGGAATGGCAGGAGAAATAGGAGCAATTTGAGGTATCTGAGGGTATATGAAAGCGGATTGTGGAAAATAAGGAGATATTGGTTGGTATGCTAACGACGGAAACGCATTACTTTGTGGTAGCTGATAACTCAGCTGTGGTTGATACCCAAATGTTGGAGCAGATGGAAGCTGTAAAGGACAAATTATATTAGCATAAATTTATTTTCCTTGAAAGAATAGTTGTATTTTTAAAAGTACTATAATTGTATTAACATGACTACATTCGCACAATAACTTGACACTGGCTAAGTCTCCTCTCTCTAGTTATCTCTCAAGGAGTAGATGCGACGGACGATGAGATAGTACGTAATTTCGACGATATATTATGTCAGTTCAATGTATTTTCTATTGCATTGCTTCCTAATACTTTTGTTTTAATACAAATGCAGAGACTTGTTTGGTCTATATCTACCATTGGGTTAGTTATGTGTTAAGTTTTACACGAGTTAACTTATCAGGCACTTGTAACACAAATACTTTGTAGAAACACCACAACTTCTGGATATATACATATATGCTACGAAATCACTTACAGCCGTGTTAATTACAAAAAAGTGTCAGTTACCGCATTTATGTATTGTGATGAGGAGTAAGCGATGCTCCTAGTCTGGGCGGGTAATACGGCCGAGCTGTAGGCACTAAAAGCCACTGGTACGGCTCCGGGCCATGCCACCGAGCCACCGACAGCTCCACCCACCAGAGCACATATAAATATTACTAAGAAAACCTGAAACATCAAACATACATACTTTATATTTTCATTAAATTACGACGTAGGAGTCTTCTAGAGGAGAGTGAATAGTCTGTTTAAAAGTTATTTGTATTTAACGTCTAGATAATCATCGCCACTTACTATCAGGTGGGATTAACGTCAACTATTACTTATGTCTCAATCTTGTATATACATACATTTGCCTGTTCAATTTATGAACTTTGGCAACGCTAAAGTCGTTAGTGATACTTTGCCGAACAGGAACTTAACATGAGCCTACTTCTTAACATGTTTTCAACTAAAACAGCGTAAATATGTCATGCTTGATTTTAGTTTATTTCTATCTAGACAGGACACTAGATGCCACTAACTACTCATGCAGATAAAAATCATTGCCACTATGAATATGCATAAATACCTTTGAAAATATAAGTACTTGGTAATTAGAAATTTATAGATATTTTAAAGTGAAGAGGAGACAATTATTTTTTAATTGAGCAAGTTATATTTAGATGCAAATAAATAAATAAATTGAAATCCCACACAATAATAATTGTATCATATTAAGCTACACAATTCAAAGACAGAACTAAGGAATATTTTTAACGACAAAGTGATAAATTTCCTGTCTTGATTTATAATATAAACTTTTTTGTCACACTCTCAAAAATAACGATAAAGAACAGATATTTAAATTATTGAATGTCACCAAATTCTTATTAATTCTCTAAAATATCTGCATTAATTTAACGCACGGCATAATAAATGCTAAAAAAATTCACTCAACACTTTAGCACTACGTAGTTACACTTTGATACATTTAAATTAGCACTAATTTCCATATGCATATTCAATCTCCGGGAAGTAATAGAACTTTTCACAACTGCCAAACATCCTATTTATTTCGTACCTTCATCTCTACGACAATATGACTGCAATACCAACTTTAATTCTTTAACGACTTTTATATACTAGGTCCCCGCCCACGGCCGAAGAAAGAAAGGAACTGGATGTGCCGTCAAATTTGTATTCAATGTAGTTGCGCTCTTGCATCACACGTGGCTCAGTTAGCCTTACGAACATTAGGATCGAACAATGAACTTAATCCAATTTATCTAATATCTAAGAACATATCAACCGACATCAACTAATGAGCGCGCACTAGCAAGGATGACATATAAGATAGTATTATCAAGGTTATAAACTGTAAGACGTATCTACAATATGAAATTTTAGTACCAGGAAAAACTATAGTCTGTCTTGAGTTGGTTTGCCGACTAGAACGGGCATTAAGAAGCAGTTACATAAATGTTTGTTATCAACTTTGCTATATAAGTAAAAATATTTTAAAGTTTTGGATTATATAATAATAATCGCGATAAATTCAATGTTTATTTGTTTGTTTATTTGTCCTTTATGGACTCTAAAATAGTGAGAGAGAGAACTTTATTCAAAATTATCTGAAAAACATGTTGGTGCCAAAGTTATATGTGCCAGACACATGATTTATGAGTATCCGTATATCCAACAGTACTTCAATAAACAGAATAAAATGGATGTGTTCTTATAAATGCTGTCTTTCTTTTAAATAAAATAAAATTATAATATGCATAGCAAACGCAACGCACGTCGAGAACTGTTAGTATAAGATAAATAAAAACAATAGACAGATAAATATTTATTTGACAGAATACTTTGATATTTTTTATATCAATAGCTGTAAAATAAGTAGAATAATTTATTTTTGGCTCTCAAAACTGAAACCTAAACACGCATAAATTCAACGGTCGAATCCTAGAAGGAGAGTGGTAACTAGCTAAATAAAAAAAACCTTATCACCAAGTATCATGAGGCTTAAAATTACACCTCATGGTACAGCGCCCACAACCTCCAATAGGAGAGACCTTGCGTTATAACATCATGTATTGATCAGCAGGGTCCGCCATGAGCAGAGAAGATTGAAGAAGTGATGCAAAACGAATGGAGCTTCTTACGTCCCATAATATTTATATAAGCATTTTAAACAATAATAAAAATGAAACACAAATAATACCTTACCATCACATTATCATTTAATCTCCTTCATCATCGATTGTATAAAAGGAACCAGTTCCTTTAATATTAAGCGTAGAGGAAAGTAGAAAATATTATAGTACCAGAAAAAACGAGTAAGTATGCTGGTAAAAATTTAATAAAATCGACAAAAAATATTATGTTGTGCGAGGGCGTGTCTACATAGTAAAGTAAGCTTATTATTTGATCAATGTATTTCTTAGCTTTCTACTATCTTAACGATTTATACATTAACGAGAAAAGATAACGTTCATAAATTTCAATATGATTCTGCGCCATTTTTTACTTTGTTTAACTATGTATAATGAACCCCAGATTTAAAAGTACCAAAGTGATATAATCTTTAATACAAATATGTTGAACTAGAGCCTTTCTAGAAACTTTATTTCTTGTATATTACAGGTGACGAAATGTTCTACGTTTTATTTTATTTTACAATAAGCTCGGTCATACAACGGCTACAAATGTTGCATTGCAGGATTTTTTCACGACACAACAGTATATTTATGTTCAATCTTTCTTAATAGTTTCTTCTCCAATCTTAGGAAAGAAGAAGTCAACAATCCTCTGTTTGAACAATTGGACGATCGGTTTTGGTACATAAGGATGAAAGGGATGGGATCCACCGGTGTGCGATGACGCCCACAAGTTCTTGAACATCGTCAGGAACAAACGAAGTAGTTTCAGTTGGGGAACTCGAGCGGCTTCGGTGAATTTACCTGCAAGAAGTATGTGAACGATCGTTAGTAGAACTCCTGTGATTCATTAAGGTTGCCCTAACAGGATGCAAAAGCTGCATTACTGAGTACCTAAAGAAATACTGCTTTTGAAAAGTACTTAGACAGTCTGTCGTTAAATACACCGTTAGAGATGAAAAAACTATTTTTCTGCTTGCTACGCTTCCACGGAGCAACCGATGAACAGATTGCAATGAAATTTAATATGGAGATTCTTTGAAGCCTTAGAATAAAAATATGCTACTTTCCTAAAATATTGTATATTGGTCAAATGATGTATAAATTCGTTTAGAAAAAAAATCCTCTATTAATCCGCATACAAATAATTTTGTTAATCATCTTAAAAATTTATTTGAATATAAAAACAGATTTATAGTTAAGTGCAACCATAAGATTCAGCCCAATAGAAATTAGACTTAATCGCCGATATTCGTAACTCCGTAAATAGCTTATATAATTTTAGTCGGTCATTCTGAACGAACACGATAACATTAAGTAAATACCTATACATTACCAGAAGTTAAAATTACATTCACAAACAATTATTATACAAATTTTCTCATTCTTCCACTCCTAGTAAACGTTCACAAACATCAAGGTAATTGAGACGGGCGCCCGAGCGGTAACTTTTACTTCCCTAAAAGACCAGCTTAATCAAACATAAACACAAATTGCCTTAAATGGTCAACGTTTTTTTATCTCAATGTAACTATCTGACAAACGAACAGACGAACCAGCTATTGGTAAGTGATGAAAGGAAGTACAATGAAAAACGAATCGTTTGGCGGCTGACTGAAGCAAGAGTGTGGTAGCAAAGCACGCGATCTTTACGCAAAGATTATACCCGTAATAATGTTAGAGTTAATAATAGTAATAATAATATATAATGATAATATCCGTACCGGACGTGAATAACTTAACAAATCGAAAATGCACATTTTCAGGCCAGCCATTTTTAAGTTCATCTGTAAATTCTGATTTTATGTCAATAAATACTTTTTATGTGAATGTGTATTCATTTGCTTTGAGTTTTCAGATCACTATAAATGAAACAATCCTAGGTACGGATATAATCCTTAAGCGAAGCCCTCGTACCAAGCGGGTCGGCTTCTTTCGTCTCTTAAGACACCCTAGTTTGCTAACATGGGATTTGGGTCTGTATTGTAAGCCTCATTACAATCAAACTTGATATAACCTGAAGCCAGAATTATATATCAAGTATTTTACCAAAGTACTTACATTGGTAGAGGCATTATTTATTTTGAGTATAATAGGAACTTTTAGAAATGTCATACGATACGAACGTTGGGCAACTTTCAACAGCATATTTTATTCAAGTCATATATTTAATCGATATACAATACAAGCAGGTATCGAATGGCTATCTAAATATCAAGACGTTTGGTCGGTGACATACTTTCGTTTTGAAACACCTCAGTTTATTTCAAAAACTTATCTAAACCTAGATTTACTTCGTTTTATTTAATGATATTGTGATTTAATCACGATTCAATTGTTCATTTATTACAACAAAGTGTGCGTCACAGAAGTAGCAGTGACTACATTTGCAGTTATTATAGATTTTCTACGATATACCGAAGTAGCAGAGTGCAGTAGACAGCTGGCGACTGTGACCCGTAGAGGCATAAGGCGTACTTAAAAATAGCTCAATTTATGATCGTAATAAGTTTTCCTTATATCAAACATTGCAGTCTGTTTAAGTTTTTACTGGCGTTTTCACTGTTATAATAGTGCACTACAGTGCTTCAAATAACAATTACATAATTGTTTTATTTTAAATGGAAAATTGCCCTATTTGAAAAAAATGCCTTAAAACAAGAATAAAACGTTTCACTATGATTCGCAATAAGTAGTTTAAAAACTGCTGTATGTTGTCCCAAAACGAAAAAATATAGGTACATATAATAGATATTTACCGGCGCCACTACTTTGCTGTCTCTTAAATCGAGCTTTGGCGGCGTCCATTCCTGTGTTGCTGCGTCTATTTTCCTCAATTTCCAATAATGATGTTTTTTGATCATATGTCGTGTTGTTTCGGTTATAAAAGTCCTATAAAATAAAAAAATATTCAATAAAATTAATTAGCACAAAGAGTATCGGAAATTTACTGTAATTACATTGAATTATATGTAATACTTTACGAATACGAATATATGATTTTATTTACGGAAAAAGTCTAACATGACCACATCCTATATTTGGCACGATTAAAGAATTAGATATTACTTGCAATACTTACGTTATCCGAAAGGTACTTTAATACGCAATTTTTTAAAAGAAGAATCAGGTTACTGTTTTGACAGCCCTGCCTAGCTGTCATTACAATCCTGACATCACAATCCCGGGGTCGATACATAGATTTATGTGACAAATAATGTATGTTTGGGTCGAAGGTGCGATTTCTTTTGTCCATGCTACTCACGACATTGGGAATTTTGGTGCAAGGGTCTGCAAACTATTATTAAATAAACAATGTGTATAAACTGAACGTCCAATAGGAACTGGTAGCTTAACTTCGTCAGTAGTTCTGCAAGGTTCATCACTAAACATCCCAATACACATTCACCCTCATTTATAGCAAGAAACGTTTAACTGACCTGTGAAATGCTTGAATTAGTTGAATAATTTGTACAGCTACAATACACTATCATCATTAACAACAAAGCCAATACACGCAACATTTTGTTATAACAAAAAGAGATTCTACTCTGACACTTAACACGGACCAACTAGTAAAAGACCAACTAGTAAAAGAACCAACTAGTAGATAATACTTATACTGATTATAATATTTACGTAGAACATTCCTTAGTGAGTAAAGAACTCAATGAATGAAGCATTTTTATGGTTCCGTGCTAAAGAATATGATCTTTCGTCGAATCATTTACGAATTTATCTCTCAGTCATACAAGATACCCGGATTTACGAGACATAATCAGAAGATTATGTTTATCAAGTGTATTATGCAAATTTAATACTTACTTTAGCACTTCTTTCATATTTTTGAAACCAAAAGCTATAAGGTTGTGACGACCATTACCATTACTTTGTTAACACGTTCGCTGCGGCACAAATATTTCTATTCCTTCCATTCCTGCGGTACCGGGCGTTTTACGCCTGGAGCTA
>DWJN01000482.1:0-23794 GCA_018248895.1 Carystus phorcus
CCGAGCTCCGACTGTTAAAGTTCGGAACTTGTATATATGCCAAGCATTGTAGAAAACTTCGATAGCGTGATTCAGGTCTGGCGTGACGTCATCGTGTGACGTGTAGTGCGGTCGCCACAGAACATTTTCAAATATAAAATCGTCAAACCGGTCCGTCTATTCAGGTATGGACTACATTTCAATTTCTACAAGTCGATTGTAAACCAAGTTGTACAAACAAGCTTGTTTTAAATTTTTTTATTTGCACATTGTATAGTCGTTGCTGTAGACAGGAAAAAAACCGTAAACCAAACAGTACAGTGAACTAAATCAAAGACATAATATAAATAAAAAAAAATACAAAATACATTCAAAATATTACGTTTATGTTTAAGATTTATTATTTTATTTATTAAAGAATTATTCTTTAACAGAGAAAAAAAATTATATGACTCGCTTTATCAAACTACTTTTAAGAACATTATTATGTATAAATTTAATGGAACCCAGCACATTAGAATACGTTTAATTAAGTAGATAATTTGACTTAAATTTTAATGAGGGATATTTAGAACAATTATTCCTTGTGTACTCAAGTTATGATAATAACATTACCATATTCACTCAATAAGTAACAACCATAAAAAGTGTATAGAGTAATGGAAATCACAAAAATTGATAGTGTGTTTCATGGCATAGAAGTTAATGAAAAGCACTCAGACGGCTATTTCTGTCCCACTCATGGCATTTTGAGTAGGGTATTATGTACCTTTTAAGCTTGGTTTATATCTCGAGGACATTTCGTATATAACACACAATAACAACACAAATGCTGAGTAGGTATTTGAATACTAACTTATTTAACAATACCCTTATTTTAGTACCGTTAATTGCCTTCAAGCAATTAATGGCCCACTACAAAGCACCGGTCTCTCCTCATCACTGAGGAGGTCTAGAGCACACTCCACCCCGCTGCTCCAGTGCGAATTGGTGGAGGGGTTAGTGCCAACCCAATTGTCGAATGTTTTAAGGCGCCTGAAGGCCTTCGATATGGCTTGACGTCTGTTATCTACGAAAACAACCGGAACCGACCGCTTAACGTGCCCTCCAAACCAAGGAAACGCATGCTTACGTCGCATTTGAGCTAATTAGAATTGACAGCTCCGTAGCAAATTTTGACGAAAATTTTTCGCTTCTTATATTTTAATAAATTATAATATGATATGACAATAATTCAATGTATTATCTTAAATAATTAATTATTTAGTGTGATACTAATAATATCAGTTTATTTATAAGTAGGCGTTTGCTTGCTTGAGCCAGCCGCCAAATGATTCGTTATGTTCCGGCTAAGAGCTTTCTTTTCTCACCTTTCTTAGCCGGCAACGCTTTAGTGATGTATTTGATATTATTAATGTCCATGGGTGAGTAATCATCTTGCAGCTAGTGAGCTTATTGTCGGCTAGTTACATAAAAAAATTGATAATAAATGATAGGGATAACACTTGAAGGTCATTGTCCCGCTTTAAAATCCCTGTGAACTAACCTCATAACCATCCTGCATGTAAACTCAGATTAATGTCGCCGCTGAAACCTCGTTAACTAGTACGAAGTACGAAGGAACGTACTTGTCGGGTGAACATAACGAAGGCTCGCTTAAATTATGAATAGCGCTAGTCCCTTTTATCTCAAAATAATAACACCTATTAATAAAACAATACATTATCAGTTGCACAAACTATGTATTCAGTTATTTTATAACGAATGCCGAAGAACTTGAAGAAGAAAACTTTGCTCTTTAGTGAAGTCATAAACATAAATATAATTCATTTATTTCATATGAACGATGACCCGTGTACCGCATTGGTCACCACGCTGTAACACCATTCGAATAATCCAGGGTTCAATTCCCAACGAGGCGGAAATTCTAATAATAAGTTTTAATTACTGTTCTCGGTCAGAAATTATATAAATAAGTCTTTGAGCGTTGTCCGTGGCAACTACGACACAGGAAATCTTTATTTGGGGCTATGAGCGTGAAGCGTTATTTATTATTCCACAAGTATTCATTTAACATTAAATAATTTAAGACTCGTCATCAATCCCGTATGGTAAACGACGGTGAAGTCCAAAGTGGTGAACGCAATAATTTACCAAAAGTAAATTTATTACCCTTTACTTGAACACTCCCACCTGAATACATTTATTTAATTATTGTTATTTAAATAACCAATAAACGAGCAGACCAGCTACGTGTTTCAACCGCCAGTCATTATCGATGCGTTATTGACAAAGATGGAAAAGACAAAATAAAAATATTATTTGAATATCTAATCAAATATTTTACCTTTACATACGATTCGGAAGTACTGGAAGAAATCGATAATTAGGAGAGGCCTTTTCCAGTAGTGAACTTCTACAGGCTGATGGATGGACGTTACGAAAAAGTATCATATAAAAGAGGAAATAATATAGAAAATCCACAGATTCTAATAGTTAAAATACATATATTGTTTTCTACTACAATTCATTGCATTTCTAACGTGCATATCGTCTGTACTCATGTGTCCTTCAAACTTTATACGGAGCACTCTATCGAGTGCACACTGGAAGTCGGACGAAGTCACCAACAGAACTGATAACAAAGCTGATAGTTCTGGAACAGTTTAATTGAGATTGTTACCCTCGTATGGAACAGGTCGCTTTAACAAAGGTCAAACTATTTTATATACGTCTATGCTAAATTTATAGTTATAGTTAGTTATCTACTTTAGAGCATAGTCCATTTAGGATAAAGATGTTTGAGAATCGTAAGCTAGCTGGCTAGTTTGGTATAGATTTTGCTATTGAAATTCGGTAAATTAAAGTCTATTCATGCGTACAATAGATTCATCAAAGTGCGATGATAATTTGCGCACAGTAAGGTCTTAATGGTAGCTACATTCATTATAGTAACTCCAAAATATCTACATGATTGAACAACTTAGTTGTCCAACTTTGCGGTCAGAAGATGGATTAGCGATGGGGTCAAATTTCTTGAGCGGTTCAGTCCCTTGAAGAGTAATTAGGTCGCATCTCGTCCCAGATCCTATAATTTGAGAATGGAATCGTCACATGTGAGACCCTCAGCCTTTGACAGCAAAATAACGAATGAAGTACCCAAAATTGCAAAACAGTATGTTTACTGTGACACATACGAGTTACACTTTAAAATTTAACTGCGAACTAAGATTTATAATGATTTAATCCTTAGCTGCCTTATTGATAAATATAGAAAAGAAGATTAACTTTAATTCACGACTAACATTTGGGCTAATGAAATTCACTTCTAATAAATTCCGACTAATGAAGAAGTATACTCCAAGCCTAGTTTCGGAGTAAAAGTTACTGCTGGCCGCCATTTGATATAACCAGATTAAACATATATCTATCATAGCAAGGCTATATACAGGGCTATCACGATAGAATAGTTAAGAGTCAGTTCATTTTAGTTGGAGAGTATAATAATACAATGATTAGGAATAAACGTAACTTAATATGTTCGGTGACATAAAACGAGAAAGATGAAATTGATGGCATACACTTATAACGCAAGATAATTCTCGTTGTCTGTTTGAAAAATTATAAATTTATGAAGACCACAATAGACTATTTTTATAGATTATTACAGCTATACATTATTTTTTTTTAATATAATTTATAATAAAAAGCCTAACTTGTTAGATGTACATCTCCTAAAACTAGAAACAACATAATTTTAATTAATACCGCCGATTCTAGTTGCACACTATTTCTTTAAATACGGAAACAGAAAGTTTATTGACCCTTTACTAAAATCTAAATAAGTATCAATAGTATGTAAAGATCTTAATATTAAATGCCTTGCCCATAGAGAATGCTTCGAACCCCATCTATCAAGGAATATGTCAATGATTAATTGAATACGTTGGGATTTCCAGTCCTACGACGATAAATCAAATGAAAGGTTTATTTTACTGTAAACATTGCTACAAACAAAGTCTTTTAACGTCATGTTTAATGTCTTTTAAAGGGCGAAAAGAGGCTTTGTATCATTGAACCGGAACGGATTAAGTAATATCAGATTTCTCATTTTAATAAGTGTGGATTTGTATTTCGCTTCCCTTTAGTAAATAACAATACCTATAGTAACACAAACAAAATAATTACTCGCATTTCTATTTTATTCCTGTTACCAGTTCTTCCTTTCGTTTGTTACCAATTTATTTAAATTTAGCTACAAGCTTACGGGATCACATGTAATATAAAAAGGTTACAAATCATCAGTGGCTTAAAGTCTTCATTCTATGCTCTTGGCTCACATTGTTGAATAACGGAAGAGATAATTCAATTTCTTCTGTTAGCGGTCGACTCGACCTTAGTAATATATGGGTGACTCTTTGTTACCCAGGACAAGTAAATCCCTAAGAAGTAGTGACTAAGTAGAAACACTAGTTTTCTGTTTACTTAACTTAATATTTTGAATGAATCGCTTAACATTATTATGTTATAAAAAGTATGCAAAATGACCGTAGCTGTAGTTTATATTGACTCTAACCGCCAGTTTCTGAAAGGCTTGTCAAAATTTCGTTCATCTAACACGCATGTTAACGTGAAAGTTTTATAAAGTCAATTTGAGTTTCTGAAACGTTGATTAGCAAATACTTTCTGAATAATCATGCTTTCTGCAACCCAATTGACGTTTGACAATAGATCTGACAGTGAATTTCTTAATTTTTTCCTTGATTAGCCTTTCAGAAACCGGCCGTTAGACTACGCTTTGACTGAAACGGTTTGGCTTGACTAGTGGCTATGAACAGAAGATCAGTTTGACAGTAACAGTTGACTGTATTATACGGGAGCAAAGCGTTGGCTGATATAACATTTACTTTAAATAATAAGTCAATACAAATAACAGACAAATTTTCTTGGTATCGTAAGGACTATATTATCAATATTTTTATTATGTCAATAATATCATTACTGGTTTTATTCTTTCCGTGTAGCTCACCTTCCTAGCTACTGTCCTATTACTTAAGTCACTGCTAAACAATACGTAGTATTTTGGCTTTATGCTTGAGAGCCAGGACTTTTTCTCTCCTCTCCCTTTATTCTTGTTTTGCAACGCATCATTAATGTTTTTGGTGTTACTAATGTCCATGGGCGACGGTAACTACCTCCATTATGTGGCTCGTCTCTTGGTTTTTAGTTAAATAAAAAAAGATATACTATAAGTTACTTGGAGCACTGTTTAAATTGAAAAACTTTTCCAATCAAACCTACAAGGTTGTAAATGTTTCTTGTGACATGATTTACATCAAAAATTTAACCGATCGTCAAAATAATTTCTCAATCTAAATTGAGAAAGAATTATCATCATCTACAACCTATTAGGTATTTTGATGGGAATTAATACCAATAGACTTTGATGTAGACGTAGAAGTTATAATATTTTTATGACATGATTGTCTGTCTTGTATAAATGCGTATAAATGCGTTTCGTATAAATGGTCGTATAAATAAAATCGTATAAATGTAAAGTGATTCTTTAATGTCATCTATAACAAAGTCTTCTTTATCTGTCGCCCGTAACTAAATGTTCCCTCATTAACATTTTAATAATATATTCAATTTACAAATGTTCCTACTTTCTTTCATCTCACGCACGGGCCACGGCAACACATTGATTCTTCCTTGTTTGGCAATACATCGACAACGCGCGCTTGGAATTGCTGTAGTCTATGGATAGTGACCACTTACTAACATGTGACTCGTCTGCTCGTCTGACCACTTACATAAAAAATATATTGGGTTGGCAACCAAGTTATTGCCGATTTCAAATTTGATGGAAAATTCAGATTTTTTGTTAAAAATATAACTTTATTCAATTAGATATTGCCTGTTCTTGTGGATGACCATTTCCATCATTTTGGCAGTGTAAAAATTTCACGTTCGTAAAATGTCTCGTATTTGCTATTAAAAAAAAACGTATATGCTCTGACGACGCTAACAAAACAAAAAAAAAGTGTAGAGTGAATCTATCGACAAAATCAATGACTTAGTTACCGACCTAATACTTTGTACGAAATTAATTCACGATAATAATAATTACGTTACGTTATCGTTTGTCGTGCGTGTACCAACCGAGCTCCTGTCTACATTTTTGAACGAGGAGCTGTGCCCTAAGGGGGTCGTTTTACAAAAGTTCCGTTGTCGACAACGACCACCGAAAGCCACTGGGAGCGCCTCACTTCGCCAACAAGTGACTTAGATATATGTTTATATTATTACATATAATTGCCTTGTTACATAAAAAATGTTAACCTGTAAAGTATATTATGTTGTGTCCTGTTGCCGGAAATAAAATTGAAAATAAATAAAAATAAATTTAAGAATTATTCTATAAGCAATAAAGCCGGCTGACTTGCAATTAATTACTTTATATAAATTTATTAAACAGAAGCCCCGACCGTCGAACTCGAAGTAAGAGATTTCCACCGCTTATAGATCTCGTAAATACCGTTACCGAAGTCCCCGATGGTTTAACTTAATGACTTAATTAAGTACTTAATGAGCGATTGACTGCTCTCGTTATTTCCAACTTATTACTACAATTAGCTTTGTGAAAGTAATTGTTAAAGATGTAGATATTCTCAAAGAGATTTTGTTTATGTAAAAAATGTTTACTAAATGCTAGAAAAAATACAGATTCAATACAGACACTAATCTAGTGCTGAAGCGCCGTGGCCTGAATAATAATATCAACTGGGTTATGTAATAACTTTGCACTGCCTAATAAGTGACCTTTTATGTGGTACGATAAAACTAACATATAACATTGTAATATCCAAGTTCTATCCTTAAAAAGTACTTATATAGAACTAAATAACACTCCATCCTTGGAACTTGATCCTAAAGTTTGTGGCTTAGTACACTAATCTATTTTGCTACTTAGGACGGTTAATATGATGACACGTAATATATGGAATTGGAAAATAAATGTACACTCAAAGAAAGCAGATGAGGTGCTAAAAATAAAAGAGTAGGAGTAACGGAAGACAGACTATAAGAGAGTACCAGCTAGTGGTAAGGCCATTATTATAAAGCTGAAGACTTTGTTTGGTTGAACGCACTTATCACAGAAACTACTAGTTTGAATCAAAAACAATATTTATGAGTTGGATACTCCATTTAACGAGGTAGGCTATAAGCTATATAACATAACGCTACGACTAATAGGAGCTGAGCACTGATGATAAACGGTAAGCCAAAGTGATAGATAACGGTGATGAAGTTCAGCGGTTCTACTTGAGTTCCAGTCCGCGTTGTTTTGCTCAATAATAAGCCACACCATGGCAGCGGTGCTATTGAGCCTCTACGTGGGAGTCTTTAAGAAGAGAATTAATAGACTTTTACTAAGTTAATGCATCTACTATCTTAGACACCCTAACCACTTACCATCACGTGGGGTTGACGTCGAGCATTAACTTAAAATAAATAAAAAAATACTATGCTTTGTTACTACACTCGTTCTAAAACCGAATGTTTTTACATACTTCATTGGCATTATTAAAAGCGAGAGATTGACCATCACGCCATCTGTTACCTGTCCAGTTACATAAAAGACCACTCGGCGTGAAAAATGATAATATTTGTGTCACAAACTTCATCAATCTCGTCAATCTACAAAGCAGTTCTAAAAAGTTCTCAACAAAATACTGCCGTGAAGTATATTACATATTACCCTCTTTGTTTGTACGAAATAAATTGCGAGGTTCCTTTCATAAAATTTAACGATTGGATTTTTTACATTTCTGTGGTGAAATAAATTGTTGTGTCACTCTTCTTTATTACCTTTATAATGTCTTCTTTGATACTGAGCGCTACTGAGAGACAATATTGACGTTTCTTCATGAAAGGTACAATGTTTATTTTTGGACCTTCTTCCGATACCTTTTTCCTGTTTATCGCATGAAATATCTGGTAGGAAAAAACAAATGTATATTTATCAGTTCTTAATGGTAAATTACCAAGCCGATTGGTCCATATAAAGGCAAAGAATCGTTTCAATTACATCACTGGATAGATATTAACTTAAACAAAGTCAAAATTTAATAATTAAAATTACAGACATTGCAGTTTACTTAAACCACAGCTACAAAATCTTACCACCACCTAATATTATACATATATGAGATTAATAGAGATCTGTATAAACCTACATATATGTTTTTGTTATTTCGTTTTAAGTAGGAAAACTATCTCCTTAATTTATAACACTAACTGTCCCGGCAGATGTTATCTTGTACCATATAAAAACATTTTACTGCTATCGTATCGAATTGTAAATCCAAACTGTTCTAAAATCCATTTAAACACATAGTAAAATATCATTAAAATCGGTCCAATCGTTTAGGGGGATATAAAGATTATTGTAAAGACGCTGTTAATTTCATTAATTTTATGAAATATTCGTTTATTCGTTTGATAAACTATCTGTCCATTATGTTTAAGCTGTTTGGTATATAAAAATATCTAAGCGGAATAAAAAACGAGTCCATTAGTGATATATTTTTATTTATATAATTTATATAGTCACGACACATTGCACGTTTTACACAAAGGAACTCGAAACATTCACATTAAAATAAGAAAAATCAAGACAATATTAATAAATCTCTTGAATTTTATTAACAATTAATAATTATCACAATAAACGTAAGTAAGCCATTGTTCTATGACAATAAATATACTAAGTACTACAGGAATAAGAGTCTATTAGGTATATTAAAACTTCTAATATAATCCTAACACACAATATTTAACAGAATTAAATAAAACATATACTCTTAGCGTTAAACATTTACATAATTTAATAGTACAATCTATATTGTGAGCACTATTGTGCGACTAGGTTCTCTTCACAGAAGAAAATAATATAACTATTTTTCTAGCTAACTAATAAAGTGACAGTTATCTATAAGTCTATTTTAGGAGCTATGCGCCTGAATAAATAACTTAGACGGCCTTATTACATAACGTGGACTAGCACAGTACCGGTTTAAACTTCTATTTAACCATGGACTAAACAAAAAAACCAAACTAAAATAAACCTTGGCTTAACGTATAGTATTAAAGATAAGCCTATACTTAATAATCGTGGTTTAGACCTTATTTTGTAATAAGGCGGAGAGAGTTTATTTAGAGGGCTTTTACAAAGTTAATGCATCTACTATCTTAGACGTCCTTACCACTTACCATCATGTGGAGTTGACATCAAGCATTACCGATTCGGTGCGAAGTGTTGCAAATTTTTGCTGAACAAAAATACCGTGACATTGGTCACGCGCCTATCGCCACACGAAAAAAATAATGATGGCGCGGTAGCCGTGCGGTCTTATACTAAAAAAAAAAAGCTTAGGAGAATATTTTTTCTCCAGGAAACTTTTATGAATGTTATTAAGTATACTAATGTTATAAAGTAAATAACCGATATCCGATCAGACGATACACCTAATGCAAAGTGGTTCATAACCCAGGATTATATAAGTGGCTATCAAATTATATATTCTTTACAAGTGATATACCAGAAATATACTGCGTATTAAAAATAATGAAGACACGAAATCTTAATAAAAAAAGTAAGTAGCAACCGTCGCCCAAGGACATGAATGTCACCAAAGGCTTCTCCGATGAATTGTCGGCCAAGAAATAAATAAATAAATAAAAAAATGAAAATAAATATATTGCCAACTATTGATCTCGTTACAAAGG
The DNA here is from genome assembly GCA_018248895.1 of Carystus phorcus. Classification (NCBI taxonomy): domain Eukaryota; kingdom Metazoa; phylum Arthropoda; class Insecta; order Lepidoptera; family Hesperiidae; genus Carystus; species Carystus phorcus. Next base: position 9,772 of record DWJN01000482.1, read on the forward strand.
TATGTTAAATTATTATTTTATATCAGTATAAAAAAATTAAAAAAGTCGAATTTCGTATAAACAAAACAACTTTTCGCTGGATATAAAAAGACGAATATTAAATAAGAAAACAATCGAAATTTACTATGGTATTCCAAACCTAAAAAAAGTGACTTTTAAAACCTTTAAAACATTCAGTTTATCACCTAAGTTTATCACTTTATTAGTCAGCTATTATATTATAAGCGTAAAATAGTTGAGTATTCTATTTTGAGCACATTTTGATAGAGCTCGTATGAATTCTACCATATTGTTAAAGCTTGAAAGGAAAATAAGTGTATTCCATTACTCTTAAAACTATCTTTGTTGAGGTGAATAATTTTATCTATAGGTACAATAAATAGAAAGGTACGGAAGTATAAAAGGTCAGTAAAAACACTACAGGGTCTACAGGAAAATATTATTATTTATTTTATCTACTATACACACATTTTTTCTCACTACTGCTTTCAAATCCATCGCTTCAGCGATTTCTTTACTTAACCTATTTTTAAACTTTAATTAATTTAAATTTAGGTTCCTATAATAATTTCATATATCATTTCTTATTTTAAAATTCGGAGTAGGTATTTGGTGACCCACGGCGGTGAAGTACCATTATTATGTTTATATATATTTGTATTACTTATCAGTTTAAAATAATATAAGTATAATTTAAAAAACAAATACTGACTAGTCGGTAATCTAGTGCTATGCACATCATCTTTGGTAACACTTTTAAAACTATTACAAATATGTTCTTAATCTTAATAATGCTAATTTTAATATTTACTCTATTATACAATTCCATAAAAATCTTAGACCGAACAGGAAAATTTGCTTTCCTAGCAATTTTTTTTATCTCAGTCTCCATTTTTCACGGTTTTTGGCTTAGCTGCTTTTGCGTTTCCTTCATTGCCAGTGATTGTATTATTGAACCTATTCACAACATCTCGCACCTTTCCCTTGTTAATGACGAGTCCCTTATCATACGTTGGGGTGATTAGGCCTCTCTCGTTCCCATTACATACCGTTTTATTATTAGTCAAAGAAGCAAAATGTGCGCTTTGTGATTTTCTGAATTCTCGGACTGCATTATCAATATTATTTATGAGATCTTTCGCAACAAAAGTAGCTATCTCGTGTTTAATGCGGTCTCTCTCATTTAAAATTTCAATAGGTTTGTTGTTGGAACCCTCTTTTGATCCGTTTCGTTCCGGGCTTTGACTGTGAGTTAGTGAATGGGACGCTGGGCTGTCCGGGCCTTGGAAAGTGATGCTTGGGTTATTTATTATTGTGCTCTGATTCAGACTCTCCGCAGTTTCCGCCTGTGTCTGTGTTGAAGATTTCTCTCCTAGTAACCAATATGTCGTCATCTTACCTTTGCCCTAATGAAAGAAACAAAAAATAGGTAAAAATGTTAAAATAATATTGTTTATGATCATCTTCTCTTGAACACAGCATTGCCTATTAACGAAATTAAATAACTCAACGTCAACATGGTCAATCGAAGTTATTGTTTCTCTACTGAGAACCCAAATAATATCAACTGAACCATTACGTCCTGAAGATAAAAAAATATGCAAACGCATTAAATCTAAACTAAAGAGTTATTTATTAGGAGCTTCGCCACGATGAGCAAGGGGACAGAATTTACTAACTTTTATATTATATTAGAATGAATTTGAAACAACTAAACTTGTGAACGATTTAGTTTTACAACTTTTTACTGCATACTAACAATCTGTAGATAAATTTCTGAACAAAATTTATTCTAGAGATTGAATCAAAATGTAAGTTCTACGAATAACATTTTTATTGCCACTTCAAGAAGTATATTTTATGCGTTTGTTTTCTTATTATGCAAATCAAGCTTTGTATTAAAACTTACATTGATACGCAAATAACTAGTATGTTCTTGTTTCCTAAAAGGGTGTGAAAGTGCATCGCTTTTCAGAAATAGAGGAGAATTTAATAAGAAATTAGACGTGTACTATATTAAATAGTTACATAGTCCCTATACGGCACTTTATTATAATCGAGTACCTAAATCATATTGCTATATTTGTAAAATCTTTTCATTCATTAACAAAATTTTCAAGAGAGTATAACTTCTATATAACTTTTGCCAATTATTCTAATGTTATCATAATTCCATTTCTCTTATCTCAGCGCTAACGAATGTCGTCTGCGTCTTGGTCTGTTTAATAAAACTGCACTAAATTACAATCTATGTATTTCTGGGGGTATCTAAGACGAATGTATATTAAACTTTAAATAAACCAATCATAAAAAAATATTTTATTTTATCGTATTTTTCTTACAAAACCCCTTTGAGAAATTCATATCATGCAAGTTCCGCTTCATTAGTCTACTGTATTGGATTTGGAATAATGCCCCTTACAGACACTTACGAGTACATTGCACTCTTAGTGTCAATACAAAATATGTTAAATGTCTGAATATACGCTTATCTCTCTAGTGTTGTTCATCAGTTCTGTGAAAAACTTATGTATAAACTTTTCCACTACTCTTCAAAGTATTCACATTGCTTCACTCAGCTGATATTTGTATTTGCTCGTGTGCATATCTGTTAGATCTCTGCAAATCCCGACTCAATCAAAACGGTAGACGTAGGTAAATACAAGAACTCAAACGTATTCAGATTTCAATTTGCTTACCTTCATAGTAATCTCGCCTCTGCATTCCAGGTCGAAGCAATCATAGAGATCAAGGATTTCTTTGGTTTTAGGGCTGACGTGAATTTTTAAAGCTTCGCCGTGAGATTCCATTCTCGATGCTGTGTTTACTGTGTCACCGAATAAACAGTAGCGAGGCATTTTTAAACCAACTACACCGGCGACGCACGGACCTAATAATAAAATATAACAACAGTTATATATTCTAAAAACCATAAGAGTTAAAATAATATTGAAAAAGGGCATCAACCCAGTTTTGTATCGGCCATATTATTAAAATCATCAATAATTTGCGTAAGAATGGTAAAAAACGTCATTAAGTCGTTAATATTGTTAGTGGTATATTTTGTACTATTGTTACTGGTGAATCCTGCTGGGCTACCTGTCATTTCTTTGCTTTCATAGTAATCTTCTAAACAACTTGGCATATTGTACCGATTAGTGATTTGCAAGTCCGTATGTACATTATTTCTTTCTTCTATCTCCTTTTATGGTCAACATTGCCTAATGCTTTTGATCGACAGTAATTTAGTCTGGTCAACTTACCAGTATGCATTCCAATTCTAAGCAGCAAGCGCTCTCCAGGTCGATGCGGCACGGTTTTTACTCTGACGCCGTTTAGTAGGGCAATGGACATTCGCGCTATCTCAGCTGCATGTCTGTTGCCATTACGCATCGGCAAGCCAGAAACTACCATGTATGCATCGCCTATTGTCTCCACCTATTATGAAAATTAAATCTATGAGTGTTATCTGTGAAAAATTGTAATATGAGCTTTTATACATGATGCGGGTTAGTTAGTTAATAGACTAAACCTAATATACGTAGACAATACAGTGACGTAGTACGTACCACAAATGCTGAATATTCATAACTGCTTGACAATATAATTTTCTAATATATATTATTGAAATAAATAAAGTAGATACAAATGATATAATGTAAATAATATAATGAAAGCCATATTGTTTTAAATCAACTTAAAAATTTAAAAGCTGTTCTTTGATTTAAGGGCAACAATGTCAGAACCAGACACAGAGTACGGTACACGGTAAATTTATAATACTTCTCTTTTGACATTGGATGTTAAAAATAGATGTACATCAGGGAAAAATCCTGAGCTATTTCATCTGATACATCGGATTTCTTTTGAAGTATTTTCATACATGTAAATACGTTATTTATAGTTCTTCATGTTTTCAAAGATACGTGAAATTCCTGTATAATAAAAGAAATATGGTGTGAATGCCTCGAGTTCCTTACCTTATATACGTCAAAATTTTCAATGATAGAATCGAAGCTGGTGTATAAGTCGTTTAACAGGTCGACGACCTCCAGTGGCGTAGATTCTGCAGAGATCTGGGTGAAGCCGATAATGTCGCTGAAGTAGATTGTTACTTGGTCATACGTTTCAGCCATCACTGGCTGCCCCATTATAAGTTGAGATGCTACGGACCTACGGAAGAGAATATATTTAACTAGTATACCAATATATTTTTAAATCACAAGAAAACATCAAAGAATCTATTTGGAAAGGAAATAATGAGAAATTCATGCAAGATATAAAATATCCAACTGGCCACCAGTATATTTATGAATGTCCTTTTGTTACGAAAAGTTTTTATGATTACAAGTTCATATGAACAACCACGGTCATTTGCATTCACCAGACTTTTATTTGCAATAAGTCATTGGTACAAATAAACTTCTTGAAATAATAATGAAAAATTGATGTTGACATTTTGAATTAAAATAGTTAAGTCAAGGTGCAAAAGCCAACCAAACTATAAATCACAATTGACTTACTTACAGAGAGATTTATAAAGGGTTTGAAATATAATGTATGTGAGAGCAATCTTCAAACTGGAAGGGGTTACTAGAAAAACCTCAATAATATGACGACATTGGTAAATTCCAAAGATATATGGCGGAAAGTCCAGTAATATATACTTCAAATTTAACAAGAAAACCATATTAACACTAACGAACAATAAAATTGTACCGAAAATACGATTTCCAAACCCGACAACAAATATATTTAATCATGATTGATTAATTACAGCCCTATATTTATAAACCCATTCATCAACACACAAATTCGCGATAAATTCTACTTCAATATTTGCATGATTTATGAACTCGTAGAAAATACGATGTGATTCTAACAGCTATACAATTCTACCTGATTATTTCATTACAATGTTCTCATTTACCTTTGACGGAAACTTAAAATATGGCGTTCATTAAGTGAAATCTCTTTGGCTACTAACGAGTTTATGACGTCTCTTGTAATATAAATTTCAAAGGGTAGCATTATTCATCTACTAGAACTAGCTACTTTATCTCAGAAACATCAATGCTATATATTTTTTTTATAATAAATACATGAAATGAACCCGGCACAGAATATTTTAGGAATATAATGTTCGCTCATCAAAAAGCTACTTTAGGTCGATAATAAAACGGTTAATAGTTACTTGGGCAGAAGTTGATAAAGCAGCTCCTCGCATTTCCTCTTCTCTTCCAAGTAATCCGACGTACGCTCCTCCACTAACGCTTCCAGATTGTTCGCATACTGTTCCACTTGTGTCAACAACATGTCCAGACGGGTTGATGTTTCACAGTCCCTGAATAATAAATTTTATAAAGGGTTCAAAAGATCTCGGCAAAATGGACTTCCTAAAGCATACTAATGACTTTAAGACTTAATTTACTTTCGCAAAGGGTGAAATTTTGATGGGATTATCCGAGCCTACAAGTTTGTTGTATGTACTTGGATATACATACATATATTATATTGTGAGTAATTACAGTTTTCGCCCTACTTCATTCAGTGAATTATTTTCTGTAGTCTCGTGGTGATCAACTTACAGCCTTTCGTAGTCATTTTTGTGACTACGGGACTAATGTTGTTTCATGACTCATAACCTGAATTGTAAATTAAAAAATTATCTAGTTTCACTCCAAAATAACTTCCTACTACAAAAGGGAAACGTGCGTTCACTTCGTACGAGTCATAGGATTTACTAGGTAAAAAAATACGCAATACCGTTACAGAATTTTCGTGTCTTACTCCTGAAATACAAAACAAAATACCACTATATAATACGAGTAGGAGTAAGAATTTTGCTACCCGATATGCGAATACGAAACAAAAGTATAAGTAAATAATAAGATATGACGACGATATCTACAACACATTACCGGTGCAAACTCTCGCATTTAAGACATAGGGAGACGACTCGTGTGTAGATTGCAAAACCGGTAAATTCCAGACACATCTTACGTCGACAAAAGGCGTACGACAACATCTACTGCTATATAACTACACTACAACAACTGCTCAGCCTGACTTCTAATACAAAGTTAGCACACACGACATTTATTATGAATTCCGTACTATATTAAATCTATTAAGTAATATACTGCCAATTGAAACCTAAAAGCGTGTTATTAAATGAGCATACTTATTAATCCTTTGAATGTTTTCCTTGAGAGCTGAGAAGTCTGGTCTGTCATCTTCAGGCAGCGTCCACGGTGGTTCACCGGTGAGCGATTGGCGAGGGGAAGCGGATAGTGGGGAAGTGCCGCGGTTACGCATGTCTGCATTACCTGCCCGAAGCGAATAATTTAATACACAATATACAAGTGTTTATAGCTCAACGATTGACGTCAATACTCAGCGATCAACGTAGTTAACAAATTCGGGTGTGTCCTGGAGAATGAGTAATCGCTACTGGCAAAATTGCTGTTAAATCGTCGATTCCAATTATTTTAGATGCAGCTTCAAACCCTCGGTGCCGGTTATCTTAGACGAAGTCTTTCGTTTCAAGCTATCTAAGAGTCATTCGTGCGACACATAAACTTCCGACACTAACCCCTTTAGCAATCCGCGCAGTTCTAGGTCTCCTGGATGATCAGGAAATACTCATGCTCCGAAGTAAATCATTGAAGGTTGAAGGCAGATCTATAATGCACTTTAATTATTAAATTTGATAATTATCCGTCTCTTACAGCATAATATAAAATATTGCGTCATATAAGCACTTTACGATAAGGATTCACGCACACACACTCACTCACACACGCACACACACAAAGCGTGTAAACAATGATCTCACGTTTAAATTTATCCTCCAATATCGCAGCGCAGTAGTCACAGGCGAGGGTGCAGTGCGGTCTCCGAGACTCCAAAAGTGGGCTTACAGCCCGCCGTGGACTCGGCGAGTCAGTGCCCCCTGGCGGGACCAGGGACATCTTCCTGAAACAAATTATATTATCTGACTCTTCTAGCATAATCTGGGATCATAATGTATTTTTTGGCATAAATGATAAATTGAGTTTTTGTACTGAGTGCATTTCAAGAGGTAAAAGAATACGCTGTAGCATCTCTAATTCTACATAATTTTTATTTTCGAGTAATCTTAATAAAATTATCTTGGAGTTTTTTATGTTGAGCGGTCGTTGCCGATAATTTGAAAGGGCACTAAATAATTTTCCAATACCAATATAAGCGTGTGGGGTATTCTGTTGGCAATCCTTAAAATAAATACCTTAATTAATAACATTTAACTCATATTAGAATACGTGGCACTAAGGACTTAAAAAAAACAAGTATATAACTTAGGCTTTCTAAATTAGACTTTTGTTACCTACAAAGAATAATCGAAATCACAGTGTTGAATATTTAAGCAATCCGATACTGAGTTTCACTGTAAACGTATACTAGTACTCAACACTTTTCTCGTTGCCTCTCGACTTGTTGAGGAAAGTTTATCCTCGAAGTGAAGTATTGGTAAAGTCTTATGCTATACACCTATAGAGCAATATAACAAGTAATGATTTTCGCCTTATAACCTTTGATCTTATTTGAACTTTCTGTAATCGATATTATCGCTGCTTAGAAAATCTAAACTAATATATAAAGCTGAAGAGTTGGTTTGTTTGTTTGATTGTTTGAATGGGTTAATCTCAGGAACTACTGGACCGATTTCAAAAAATTCTTTAGTGTAAGATAGTCCAGTTATAGAGGAAGGCTAAAGGCTATAGAAGATCACGCTAAGATGAATAGAAGAGGAGCAGCAATAAAGAATATTGCCAAATCGGCAAGATTTTTAGCTTTTCATGCGTGCGTTGAGTAAACAGTGAAAATTACTCAAAAATCATGTATTACATAATTGTTCTCCTCTAAAAGATCTAAATAAAAGTCCGCGATAGCATATGTCTAGCTTTTAACACACTATAAGCATTTTTATGGTTATAAAAATAGTTCTTAAATAATAATTTATATGACAAAACAACGTTTGCTGTTTCATCTAGTGAAATATAATACATCTTTGTGTTGTTTTCATTTATATTAACTATAATTAATTCATATTTATAATTGTAAGACACTCACGAAAACACCCGATTAAAACCAGGTTTATACAGCCTTGGTTTGTTTGTTAAACAGAATCCAGAAAGAATGGAAGTTATATGAAAATACAGAGCCCTATACGCCCTTTTCAATTTAATTACAGTTACATTTTTCACATGGCATGTCTCATGACAGCAAAAGAATTTTGTTTCTCGTATCTATCTCTCACTGTGCTTACTATCTCTCGCTGCGATAAAGATTAAATCACAGAATTCTTCTCATTCCCTGAATTCAACTTGAAATATGCGACAAAACAAGCTTTAGTCTTTTGTTTGAAGATAACTATTTTATCTAAGGATAAATGTATAACACTAATTCCAAACTTATGATTTTGAAGTGTCGATTTGATACAAAGTATAATGTTCATTTCATTTTATCGACTGCAGAGAGTTTTCGTAGAACGTATAAATCATCTGTTTTCAATCTCCGGTTCAGTACATATTTTCTTACGAAGGTTTAAGATATTTAAGACTCATATCAAGTCTATTGACGTTTATTATAAAAGTATATTTAATGTTCATATTTAAAGGGAAAGATGAATTTATCGATACATCGGACAAAATTGATTGTTTAATGTGGTGCCTAGTAATATTTTTTTCTATATTTATCATGTTTTAACAACAGAACATATACTACATATTTTCTATTATTGTCTATTAAACTCTTGTAAGTGAAGTTCTGTGTCTCTTTGAGAGTAAAAATACATGTATTTGAATACACTTTATCGAGGATTATTTTAAGAACACGATGTGAGATTGGCTGTGACTTCACGAATCACTTTTAGGCACTGAATCAGGCATTACGAAAAAGAGCTTTCTAAATGCTATACATTTGAACCTAAAACGCCTCTTTTAACCGATTCATTAACGCTCAGCCGAAACGTTTGAAGCTAAAAGTGTTTTTATTCTAGATACCTTTTATTGCACAGAGTAATTTTCCAGAGAGCTAATTTTCAAAAGAAGCTTTCGTAACGAAGCGTGCAACAGATTCATCAACACTTAACAGAAGCAACATTTCATTCTATTTCTTCCTTTTGCTTTTTCCAAACAACTACTACATATAAGTGTACTCGTAGTATATAAATTTATCTATGAAGTAGTTCAAGAACAATTAATTACTGATTTTTTAATATAAAATCGACTATTACTAATAACAACCCAAACCCAACCCAAAGAGATTGAACTATTGGATTTATAAGCTGTAAAGGGCGTCTCTTATATGTATGGTGCGGGGAGTATTAAGTTCATTTTTTTTATACATAATTAAATTTATATGGTAAGGTAAAAGTGTAATGGTAAGGTCAAAGTTTATTCAGTACTTTGTCTGTAAAAATAAATTGGATCTTATTCACTTGAAATTCAATTCTACCTGTGGTGGTCCAATATTCTTATAAACTTAATCTACTTGTGGTAATCCAGCTATTGAATATTACAACTGATTGTGCTAGACAAACGGTCTAGATAGAAAAGATATATTAAGAGTAACTTGTGAAATAGAGACTAGAAGCGAAATAAACAGACGGTTAAATATTGGCAGACGCTTCCTTTGAATAAAACGCGGCTTATCCCAGCAATGTCGGGTTCAAAGAGACGAATGTAAAAGGTTCTCCTTTTGCCCTACTCCATTTATTCGTGATTTACATTGCATGTATAAAATTGTTTTAATTAACAGACTGAAACTATTTAGAATCGGTTTTTCGCATAAAATAATATAGTAAATATAATAACTAGAAAGACCTTGCTGTCAACTTGACTATGAAGCGGAAATTACCTTTCCTTACCTTTACCTTACCTTGAAATTACCTTACCTTTGATTCAAATAGAGGTAACGGATAATGAGGTGTCTTAACTCTGAATTATTAGTGATATCAAATTTGTAACTGACTTCAAAAAAGGGAAGTTCTCAATTAAATAGTTTTTATGTGTATTGCTTCATAACTTATTACTGGATTGTGATTATTCTTTTTATATTCGAAAGCCGGTGTGTATCATGTGGATGATACCATGTGATATCATGTGATGTTTAAATTGGACCCATATACTACTTAGAGCATAGTATTGGTACTTTTTCCTAATAATGCACATTTACTTATTGCGAATAACTTCGGAAATAACAATTTAATTGGGCATATTTGAAGTCGGTTTTTTATCTTCATTGACAAAGACATACAGACATACTTGCAACATGTCTTATGAAAGACTTTCAATTTTGTTTAATATTGAATAGGAATATTAACTAGAAGGATAGCAGGTTCGTAATATATGTATATACCGTAATGTTTATTGAAGGTAACACTCGTTTATTATTGAAGTGAAACGCAGCACACCCAACAAAGGCAATCAGATGCAAATACGCGGTTACCCACCGTTGTACATTTGCATTCAATTTCCCATCAACATTTCGCAATTGCGCGTCTGTATTCAAGGTAAATTAATTCCGTGATTATTTAAATAAGAGATGAGTATTTTATTAAAAGAATATTTAAAATGTGCAAGGTAAAAGGTAATATAAAAGGTGAGGTCGCTCTTTTCGTACAACACTAGCCCTAACTAGAATTATAAATGATGGCTGTCCCCGTCCAATCTAATACAAGTTTCGTAGACGAGGCAGTGCGGGGCATTATTTAGGTTTACTTTTACTAAGTCTTAGGATAAAGTAATACCTAAACGGCTTTGCTCTGGTTATACGACATTTTTGCCAATGAAAATAGCTCGGCAGCCATAAGACGCTTATAGAGACTTTGAAATAATATGTGACAACGTCAATAAACAGCGAAGAACGTGACTATAATTCGCTAAGCCAGATAAGGCAATACTTTTTTTGCATATTGTAAATTAATGCTTTAGTACAATCCCACCTGATGGTAAGTGTTAATTTAGCCTCAGAAGGATAAAGCGCATCAACTCAGAAGAAGCCTATTCACGCTTATCTTCAAGAAAGTTAAAGACGTAGTAGTAGTGATGATTTCTTGTTTGGGTTCTGTAGACCCCATCAAGAGGTACCGCTTATATATTCTGTGGCGACATTACACTACGCTTTATAATGTGATGTACGTCACTTCTGACTCAGGGAGACCTGAATCATGCTATTGAATTTTTCTACAACGCTCGCGTGTTTATAAATTTCAAACATCAATCAAATTATAGGGTCGTTCCTCCGAACACAGGCTGGATATTTATGACTGATTTATCCATCCAAATATACAAGAGCTAAATGTCTCTAATAATCAAAAGATTCGTACCACATGTTATGAATAATAATGTGTGAGATTAAGAAGATCCATTCACATGTCATGTGATCTAACTAAATCCGGGCTTAACCCAAAAAACGTTGACTTGCGGCCAACGATCGGATAATTATGCAGACCCAGTTTTATTAAGGAATCGCTTTGTAGAGGGTTTTCAAGATTGATTGATCGATATAAGCACAGAGGTTAAAATTTAAGTAATTTACTTTAATTGAATAATTTCAAGTAAACACGATATTAGCAACTTCTATGCTCTTACGATGTGTTAAGGATTATTGATCATATGGTCTGCTCGTAAATCAGTTATGGATATAAAAATAACTAGATACAATACTTCGATTTATTACCCGCTTACGTGATACTAGGTGATTTATTTCAAAACCCTACTGTTCCTAACAGATTCAGTAAATGTATTTTGTAGGGAAGATTGAATGTTTTTCTTTCTTATTATTTATAATTCAATGCACTCAGATGTCTCCTCTGTGAGATTTATTTGGTTCGGTAACAACTTCCATTATCTGAAAATCGAAGTTTGGGTAATCATTTACAAAAGATATAGTCTAGATATACGAATATAGTCTCTCTGCTGTCGAGTCCAGGCTAACCTCCTTTGTTCTTGGTACAAGGTTCTGTTGGAACCCACCCTGAACGTCCCAGTTTCATTCACACAATACTCATCGTGCGAAGCGCTCGTAACCCAGCGGATCGCGTCGATCCTAAGCGATCGGCAGAGTTAAGCATCTTTGCGGGACCACCAATCCGCATTAGAGTGGCGGAGCAAGTTCTAGGACTCCTCAATATAGTGAGGAGAGGCCTGCATTTGGACTATAAGAGGTTGTAGACACTCGACACTCATGTTCGAGGAAAGATTTCATTAAACAATCAAATATTTTACTTTGATTTGTTTCGCTTGTATATTAATGAAAAGTATATACTTAATTTTTTCTTAAAAAATTGTGAAAGCCATATCTTAATTGCAATTTCAACATTTTTCACTACAGGTCCTATCTTTGAACTGTTTTTTCTTTTATCTCTGTGATGTATTAATTAATAAATTTATCTTGCTCACCGTTCTGCCATCAGTAGAAAGCTATATTCTTCCTGAGTAACGTAAGCTATATTTTGTTCTAATTTAAGTTGCAGAATAATTATATACTTCAGAACTAAAATAGCACACAAATAAATATTTTTAGGGTTCATACTTGTAAAGGAAATGATTTTTTTATGACATTTTAAACTTAAACATGAAACAGAGACAAGGATAAACAGAATGTGTGAGCGAAAAAGATATAATAATCCATCTTTTGTATTCTCCAGCTACGTAACCCTCCTTTTGTATTCTTTGAATCACATATGCAAGCCTCATATCGGTCCAATGCAACTCACCGCGGCACATCAGTAACGAGGGTTGAGCTTAATCTATACCGGTGACTCTCAGAATGTTAATTAAACGAAATAGGAGGAAAATTGGATGTTGTTTTAATTAATTTTATCAAGCCGTTCTGTTTGCTTTACAACAGAAACGTGTTGTGAAAGGACTAAAGGCGGGTTCCTAAAAGACTAGTTAACTAAAAAAATAAATAATAAACTCACAAACATCAAATGGGTTGTTGCTGTTGCTGAAAACATGATTGTATCATTTGATTTGAATAATTAATCTGATAAACAGAGCTATCAATTTACCGCTGAATCTTGTTAATCACTATAAGTAACGTTTCAAAAACTTAAATTGATTTAACAATGCTTCTAAGTTAACATGCCTATTAATTAGCAAGGTTTTGTTGATCCTTTCAGAAACCAGCAGTAATTAGGACATATTTAAACTGAAAGTATATAACACAGCCTCCACTAAGCTAGCTGCTGATAATATTTACGCATTTATTGATTTCTTATTAAAAAAACCTTTTAAATACCATTTATTCCAAGTAAGCTTCTAAGCTAATTCTTCGATACAATTTACGTGTAAAATTGCGTTCAGTAAATTAAATTCGTAAACATTTACCTTACCCACTATAAAATTAATTTGCAATATTCCTATACAATTTTAAGCTATGATTGGAATGGAAGCTGCAATTCAATGTCCATTCATATTTCAACACGAAACTTTATTATGTTAAAATTTACCTTGAATGCAAATTTAAATTATTCACAGCTCTGAAATAAAAAAAAAACAGTCTCTGCTGATAATATTGTTTCCGTTTAAAACTCGGTTGAAATGAAATTCCTGAGTAAGTCCAATCCGATTACCTTTTAAAAGAAATTCAATGCGAATGGAATTTCATTCGCGAATGGGAAACGCAACAAAGCTTTCAGCGCTTGAATACTCTTCTTAGTCTGAATAAGCCAGTTCAGTGATGTGAAAACTTGTGCAAAACTGCGTCGTACGTACAAGATAGAATATAAATAATGAGAGCTTAGTCGTGTGAAAGTGATCCGCCCTGAGGCTCTGTTTTGCATCTTGCACACATATCGTTTTTATGTATACATAGTATACAAATGAATGTTTCATAATATGGAACCTCCTTATTTGTGCACCTACGAAATCGATGTAACGTAAATTAACATAAAACACATTATTAGCCATATATATTTTTTAATGAATAACGCCACACACTCATAGCCCCGCACTAGGATACCCTGTGT
>DWJN01000483.1:0-23790 GCA_018248895.1 Carystus phorcus
AGCGCAGATTCTGACAGCCTGTGTCACTAAGGAGACACAGATTTACAATCTCTGCCATATACTATACATCTATAGCTATGCTAATTACAATACCTTGCTTACATTGGTTGCACAGAGTATATTGGTATATAGTGATATTTGGTCGTTACATAACTTACACACGAACTTACTGGGTTGTGTGTTCATGGGAATCATGAGTCTAAGTTAATCTGACGTCATCAGTAAACACGTAGCATCTCTACCTGGTCTGTGTCAGTAAATTACGCAGTGATTTATACAGATAGTCAAATCAAAGCGTGTTAAAACATAAAAATGGACGTTTGCGTTGACCACTAATCCTCTCCATGGATTGTTAATTTAACGGAAGCACGTTAGAGTTGTTTTTAATTTTGAGTTAAAGGGTCACTAATACGTTGACAGAAATAAGAGATGTGCCTTTAATACAATATCCAAAAAATAGCTTCGCTAGTAATGCAGGCGCAGCGCAATTTCTTCGTTCATTATTCAGTATGAAGTACCAGGAATCAATATTTACGACTTGGATTTAAAAGCTTCCGATATCCCTAAAACTGACTTTATGGAATGTAGATGGCGGTTTTATGAATTATTGTAATTTGTTGGATGTCCATCTCTGGTTTAGGAAAACATTTTGTCCCAATCTTGACTTGAAATGGATATAAAAAATCATAACCGATCTAGTAGCTTTACATTTATTTAATGTTCTATAATTTTTTAATGACACTCATTGCTTAGATTATGTACATAACAATTATTTAACATAATAATCTAGAAATAAGAAGGTTAGATTCGGTAGGAGTGAATGTATATAAATTAAAAGTTTATTTACAATGTTTGCAAAAGTCTATTAAATTGTCTATTACTCTCCAGTTCAGTATTTTATTTAATACAACATGACTTCAGTTATTACATATTTATAACAAGGTTTAAATTATCTTAGCTAGAAATGACCCAAAATAAGTCGGAAGTTATGGGGTTATATCATACTTTAAAGCATCATCATATTTAGTTATTTACAAAAGTATTCTGGCAAAGTAATTGTCAATTTCATAATAACATGATTCGTATTATAATTAATAATATTGATGTACTATTAAATCCAAGTATGTATATCTTAGCTACACAGTTACAAGTTAAGTTATAAGATTTTTCAGTAAAAAAGTATTTATTTAATGATTAAGAAGAGCTAGAAGCCTGCGAGAAAAATTGCAGTTATGTTTTTACCTAATTATCTTAACAATTATAGTATCATAATCTAAATAATTTGAAGGGTACAAATATACAACATTATTTAATTACATTACGCAGATGGGTACCTCCTATTAATTAGAAACATTGCGATATATTTTTTAAATTCAACGGCTTCGATTATTCTATCATACTTATTTTAACAATTTAAAGTAGGTAGATACGAAAATTATAAATATTTTTGTTAGCAAATCTATATTAGCGTAGATTTTTTTAACGGTACCTATTATGGATAATTAGTCAGACAGCAATGGTTGAGGTAGTAGTATGTATCTTATTATTATCTAATTTATTATAAACTCTACCTCAGTCCACAATGACAAAATATAAATAAACATAAATTTAAGTAAATATGCATTATATGACACTTGGAAGGTCATTAGGTACGGTATACCTACTTCTGTGAGTACGATAGCATTTATTTTAAAATTTTACTTATATTTTACATTATTTTACTTACCTCTAAACAGTCTAGTTGGCTTAGTTATTACGTATGCTTTTTACATATAATCAATTATATTAAACAAAATAAATACGATTTTCAATACCTATTTACTTATCAGTATTATACACACACTAAAGTAGGTAAATATAGCATCATAAATTTTGGGTAATCGTAACAATTTAGGTATTTGGTACATTTATTATGGCACGTATAAGATACGAGTAGAACTATAAACACCTACTTAAATTACTCATTGGATAGAGTTAAATACAAAACGATAGGTAACGAATGGTCGGTTATATGTACTATCATGTATAAAATACGTAATTGCTATGTATTTAATTTTATTTATTATGCAAATATCACGTGTAGTTGAGTATTCTTAGTATCCTCTGATTTTCAATTCGTAGCCAAGTGTTACAAAAGTTTTTTTTTTAACAAATAAATTCTATTTAAATCTAAAATTCGTCTTGAGAGTATACATTTCATTACTATAGTAATTCCGTTGAATCAAAAGTGTGTCCGTTGTCGAATAAAGATGTTTAACATTCAAATTGCTCTATATGCTTCGCTGTGACGGTAATGTGAGCAGTTCTAACCGCCACGGGCGAGAATCGCGGCACGTATTGCGAATTCGAAGCCGTTGGTCAGGTGTATTCTTCTTCAATATCATCATCGCTAAAATCGGAATCTGGATCGGGATCTGGAATGGGTTTCAAGTAGTCCACGCAAGGAGGCATCTTTGGAATCAAGTACCCCGTGGAATCTTGAGGCGGTGGAGGGGGTCGCGGTAGTCGCGTCTGTACACACGGCGCATCGGGTACTTCAGCCGCTTCTAACTTTTTACATATTTCATCGAACGCGATCCTATCCCTCGGATCAGTCTCCCAGCAAGCTCGCATTAATTCACACGCGAACCGAGGACAGTCTTCGGGCGGCACTAACAAAATTCCTTGTAGAATTCGTTTCGTGGCACCGTCGTTGTTGCACCCGTAGAACGGCTGTTTCCCGCGACTGTAAATCTCCCAGAGTACGACGCCGTACGACCAAACGTCGGACTCGTGGGTGAATCGGGCGTAAACGATACTTTCCGGGGGCATCCAGCGGACTGGCATCGGCCGTTCACCGCCCATCTTGTAGTAGTCGCACGTGTAGACATCACGGGACATACCGAAGTCCGCAATTTTCACTGTTAGTTGGGCACCTACGAGGCAATTTCTTGCGGCGAGGTCTCGATGAACAAAGTGGCGTGACGCGAGATATTGCATGCCTCGAGCTACTTGCAGCGCTACGCGGAGCAGCGCTGGTTCGTCCAAGGTAGGTCCAGGCTTGCCTCCTCCGCGAGAACCGCGTAGTACGCCTGCTAAATCTCCCCATTCCATATATTCGAAGACCATCCAAGGACTTGCGTTGATATCATCTGTAAATAATAAATACCTATAGGTACTCTTCACATATATAAATAAGCTCTTCATAGAGTTCAGTGATTTGAATTTTCAGTACTGTCATAAGAATTCTGTTGAACTCCAAATTCGTTAGTTTCTGTGTCCACTATACATAAATAATAATAATATCTAAAAGCAGTGAGCACACCACAGTCCACCTTGCCAGAAATGCATTTTAGTATGTGCTAATATTATAACAAATTGTAGAGTTTAGTGATTTGAATTTCAGTACTGTCATAACAATTTTCATAAACTCCAAATTCGTTAGTTTCTGCGTTCACTATATATGAATAAATATTTCGTAGAGCTTTTACTTTGTTGTACGGTTTTTCTTCACATTTTTAATCGTGGTAGCAACATGTTCAAATACGCATGACATATAGGTACATAAGTTTAACATTCGTTTTACATTTTACATTAGTTTTAGTTTGAAAAGTGTAGTGTTGAGCGACTAGAATAAACGGGGAATAGCGAACGGGTGGCCTGTATCTATTACCAAAAATACTCTTTTTAAATTTACGTTTCGCTTTCAGTGATATGGACTAATGGAATCGAATTATTTAAAATATATTATGCATCAAACAAAATGAGGAAGACAATGAATTTGGTTGATTTGACTGTTTGATTTTCTTATGTAACTTAAGTGCAGTATTAATGATTTCAGGTTATAGCGAAATTAAATGAATTTTGGTTTGTTATATTTGAGATTGTTTCAGTCTAATAGTCAGTTATTATTAAGTTTTTACCTGCTATATAGTTAGATGAATTTATTTAGTGGAATTTATCTATTTAGAACGATAATGTCATAAGTTCTTAACAGAATTGTTAACTAAAGTTATGTATGAGGCAAAGATACTAAGTAATAAGTTCTCATTTATATTAGTTTGTTGACTTATTTCTAATGAGAAGTGAGACTATATCGAATACCTCTATATACAACACCGATGAGGGCTAAAATATTCGGATGCCGGAAAGCCGACATGATGGAGACTTCCCTCACGAAATCTTCCTCCGCGCTGCGACCGGCGCTCTCTTTCAACACTTTGATAGCGACCACCTGTTCTCTCGTCGTATTTCGTAAAACCCCTGTTGAAAATAAACATACAGTGAAAAATTGGCTTTTATATCTAACTTTAACCTACTTTACTTCATAGTTTACGTTCGTGACAAAATATTTTGTGATATTTTGATGTAGCTTCCATTTTGATTTTAGGCGAACCTTCCCTGCTTGTAGTGCACCCTGCTGAACAACGGAATCATTTATGACGCCAGGATTTCAGATAAGTACTGACTAACTACTGCATAGTGTCCTTTTTACCACATTTCTTCCAAATTCAACCGCAACATGTTCTTTTAGATTAGATTGTATTATTAGATTAGATATTTAGGTACCATTAGGTAGTTCGTTTTTCGTTTCCTGGCTGATTAAAATAGGAAAAAAATATGTGTCATGTACCTTTGTATACTTTTCCAAAACATCCTTCACCGACTTCTTCAAAGAAAGTCAACGCATTTCTGTCTAAAAGTGTAACTTGGGGTTCATCGGCGTCAATGTTGTGGTCGCTGGAAGCCGGCACCACGCCTGGAGCGCCGGCGGTGCCCGCTCCACACACGCCGTACTGCGGGTTCGTTATATACCGTTCAGCAAGCAGTGGTTCTCCAGGACGTACACGCTATAAACATAACGCATACTAAGCAACACGACCCAAAAGCACGACAAACATGCAGTGTGACTTGATTGTCAGTTGTGTTTATCGCCCTGCGCAAGACAGCCCATCACTACCGGCAAATGAAATATTACCTGGTTTATGAATGACTCTTTAAAATAACACATAATTCATTGAAAATATTGGTGACGAAGTCAGTTACGAAATGCGATGTGCAAAATATTACCAGATTTATGTATGTGCCTATATACATATGTATGTAGTTCTTGTTTAAAATATTACTTGGAGAAGATACTGAATGAATATTAATGAGGTTAATATTAAAAATATTTTTTTAATTATTTCGAAAACATCTCAATATAAATATCGAGACCCGGAGTTTTATGTAATTAGTGTTTACATATAAAAAAATTGTTTAAAAAATAAAATAATTACTAGTTATTTAAATACATAACCAAACTTTTTGATTCCCAACCTTACGCTTTTATGGCTTTTTTGCAGTGTATAAACAAAAGTATTAAATTAAATCACATCAGCTGTTAATGCTTCATACTAGAACGGTAAAAAATCAATCGGTGTTAGTAGAGATAAGGGAACTAGTGACAATATCAAATATTGTAATAGGTGTACGAGTAACGTATGAGTCATAAAATAGCGCTTGAGTACTCGTAGTTTGTGATGTTTATTTTACGTTTAATTGTTTACGAAACGGTTGGCTATGGATTTGCATGACCCACCAGTCAATGACATCATGGATTGCGTTTCATTTAATTTACAGAGGATGAGCGTTGCGTCAATTGTCAATAGCGAGAGACCGCATGCCGGCGTTGCATGCAATATGCAATACAGAAGAAATGAGGAATGTCAAACCACGTACTGGTAACTGTTTGTTGGTTGTGTAACACTTTTACTTT
The DNA here is from genome assembly GCA_018248895.1 of Carystus phorcus. Taxonomy (NCBI): domain Eukaryota; kingdom Metazoa; phylum Arthropoda; class Insecta; order Lepidoptera; family Hesperiidae; genus Carystus; species Carystus phorcus. The sequence goes on from DWJN01000483.1 coordinate 5,738, forward strand.
TCCTTAACGATATATTTTATTGACAGTTGTATAAATTACCAATGTTGTTAAGATGTATGAAATGGAATGGTTTCGACTTTTCTGATACGGATGGACATTGGATTCACTTTTCTGAAGATGGGCATTGCATGGACATGGATTAAGAAGCAAATAACGTGATAAAATTATCCATGAAGATCTAAAAGAGAAAAAAATGTTTAAAATAATACGAATAAATGTCTTATTAGTATAAGTTCCTCACCGGTTTTACTTTTCCATCTACGACACATATTCTTCTCTTGATATAAATGATGAGCAACGAAACCAAAACAAGCAGAAACACGCTGCCCATTAGAGCTATGCCCAAAATTATTTGGGCGTTCTCTCCTCCTCCGTTCCCGATCACAGCAGCGTCACTTCCAGCCGTCGCCTCCGCGTAAATTTCACTACTGATAAGTGATTTTGGTACCTGAAAACAAAGGTTTAGTATATTACGTCAATAAATGATATACAGCAGTAGTATTAGCATTCAGACCACAAGTCTAATGAAAATCAAAAGTCATTTATTGTGGAATATAGATTTTACAAGATCTTATATGTACATAACTTGAGAGTCCTTTGTAATCCCGCCACATGATTATGGGCATACAATAATAATAATATTAAATTAAATTTATTAAATACAATCGAGTCTCCTACTCGAAGAATGTTTATATACATAAGTTTATGTTTGACTGCAGTCCCGCATACTGGTATGTGTATGTGGTTACGAAGTCTGGAAAACATCGAGTTATATGTATGTATGTAGTATGTACGGCAGTTTTTTTTTACAGTCCCACTTAACTAAATTGTATAATATAACAAAATATATCCATATAACAAAATATGCCCTATGATTTTACTGCATTTGTTTAATGTTAATGATTTATAAGTAATGTAATCAATTTAATTCACCTGATAGAAAAGAAAGTAACCACTAAAAGTAAGAGTATGGTAGGATGTCCGCAAATAATTATTACTGCCCATCTTTCAATTCGAGTGACATCAGCCTACGTTATCAGTGCTGATCTATTATGAATATTTATCAGCTGCGATGGAAAAACACTGATTTTATTTTATACACATCCATCGACGCAACGTGGCTTTGGTTTGGGCGCGACTCAATCAATACTTTAACCTAACCGAACCCAAATTAACCGAACCTAACGAACGTAATTCCACTTTAAATTTCAATGAGTGCGTTTTCATATAAACATAGAAATAACGATTCTTAAAAGGTAAATAAATAACTTTAAAAGATAGATAATTTGAACATATTTCTATTCAATAATAAGATTGCAAACGCTCCGTGCTCTGGAAGTACTGACTCCCAAAGGACATATAAGATAGGACGACAACTTCTAAGTAAATTGGTTTTAGAAATTTATTGGCCCATAAGATTTCCACTGAAGTAATTTTTCCACATAAATCACGTATGCAGTGTAAGTTTCCTTACAATGTTAAAATATTATACACGACCGTCAGATTTGCATTATTGAAAAGGCATTGCATGTATGTAATTTTTCTTAACAGATACCTACTTATTATCCGAGTCTTTATTCTCTGTTATTCAAAATTAGCCTTCCATCGAATAGAGATAATGGACTATTCAGATGGCACAGGCTATAAAGTGAAGTACAGTGTATATTTACGAGCTGTGTTGTAGTAAAAACATAAATTGAGAACAAAATATAGAATCAGAATCGAAAGCAAAATAGATTGACAAAAATTACGGTGTACCTAAACGTTAAGTACTCAATAGGATAAAAATTCATTGCTTAGTAAAATACACAATTTAATCATATAGTTATTTTATCAATGAACGTTGGTATTCCTTTTTCCGGACCGACATTTTATTGTGAAAATTTTTTATCAACGCAGACCTTATTTTCAGGCGTCTTTGCGAACGATGTAGGCATTCGTCTATGCTATATTGACCTACAAGCAGTGTCCCCAGTGTTATGTTAATCAGCCGTTTAAAAATGGTTTCCTGGCATACGTGACAGGATATAAGGTGAGAGTATGAACGTGTAGTCGTGTAATGATGTCGGATGTTCTCACTTGTGCGGTGGGTGGCGCCGGCGGATATCTGGTGTCAGCGGACCCGTTGGACGTCTGCGGCGGTCGCACGTTGTGGATCGCTTTTGGAGTCAGCGGTACTGTAATATTTTCGAATGTTTAACAATGAACATACAGGAGATCTTTGTCCATGATCATTTAGCTTTCTGTACTAAAAGACCTTATTATACTGTTTGTGCGACTCTGAAGGATATTTTCTCTAACTATTCCGTCTTTGAAGCACAAAGCACGATTGTTTTCTTTATTTATTCAACACCTGCTTAGCATTACACCAAATAGAATTTTAAGTTTACATTCTATACCCTCGGGTATCTAGATACGCAATTGATATTACTATCGAAGTTTTTGAGCCTTACACTTCGCACCTTTAAGCATATTTGGACTTCTATGAATCTTAGACCAGGTGCTTATTTTGTTTAATTCCTCATCTTAGGATTCTCTAGAAGGAATCACTTTACTACGATTAACATTTACCTGTGCTCCGAGGACAGGTAGCGCCATCTTTGGGAGGTTCTGCGTTTGAGGTACACACACAGTAGTGCACTGTACTGTTGTGTTGGACGCAGGCTGCTTCTTCGCCACATGATGACTTTTCACAACTCCCGTTTATAAAATTTACTGAAAGAAAATATTTTATTAGGTAAATACTAAAGACCCGCTATTCGGTCGAAGTTTGACCCATTTTACAAGTTTTCATAACTAGTGTGCACTAACAAAAATATACACTTTAAATCTTAATACATATGTATATAGCAAATAGAGTTTTGAATCATAAAATGGTGTTCGCACACGCAATTTTTAAACGACCTATACCTTGATACCCTAAACTATGCATTGGAGGGTATTTTAAACCATTATCCAGGTTGTTATCTCTAAGCGGTTATTAACTCATAATAGAAGACTCTAGATGGAATAAGAGCTTTCATCGTGGTCATTTTCTTCCGGGTGATAGGTGTTTGTCGAATATAAAGAAGTACCTAGAAATATCTATTTGTGTACTAAACTTACGATAAATAATAAACTTACTTGTTGTTTTATGTGTAGTTGACTGCTTCGGCCTAGCTTCTTCCCGCGCGACTCTTGCTAACTTCGGTGATTTTTCGCGGCCGGCCTAAAAGTAGAAGACATTTATTAATAATGTTAATAATCTTTTTTAATACAGTAAAATAAAGAAATATTCACACATCAAAGTACTAAGTGAGGGCATTGGTATTCATAATTAAGTACGTTGTACACATGAGGAATCACGAGGCACAATGTTTAAGGACACACTTGTTTAAGAAATATCTGTAAGATTACATTATTACAGAGCTAATAAATACATCATCTTTCTTTTATTCAATCAGAAGACAACCAATTAAGTTATTGAATATTTACAACCATGTAACGCATGTAGAGCAGTTCGATGGCCACCGAACATAGGACCTTAGGTTTAGTTGGCAGAAAATTTGTTGGTACACAAATATTTGCAGTAATCACGTTAAAATTCTATCTTCAGTCTGAGTGTGTGTCCTTGTCTTTATGTGTAGTCTCTAGCGCCCACACAGGGAATCCAAGGGAATGAATGTGTTATGTTAACATTGAATGTGTGATTAATTTAAAAAATATGCTACTTCTCTCCATATAGAAGTAACGACGGATATCGTGTGGTACGTACACTTCATTATGATGTATAAGCCCAAGAAACAATTATTCTAGGACTTCCCGCTATTCGTCTCCCATGACAATTAGTACAAACAGGAGGTTTTCCGTAAATTACAATACATTTTAATACTAATTAACATATGCGTGCTGAGTGTTAACCTACTAATTACCATCTATGCCAGCAGTACGAACTGATATCTTTGTCAGTTGTATAAGGCATCTGTTTGCAGTAAATAGTATCAATTGTGGATCTATACTATACGTACAGTCACAGCGAAGATTATTGAAGGTACATTTAGTCGTATAGTAGTTTTGTCTTTGAACAAAAAAACTGCCTACAATAAAATACGCGGGATTAAATTTTCCGATTTCCGAAGTCATAGGATTCAAGTAAATGTGCATTATTAGGGGTAACTCGGAAGCTATTCGTCAGATATCGCTTAAATGTTAGTTGTTAGTAATAAAAGATTGTTCAAAATTGGTACACCCAGTAAAAAGTTATTATGTACCAAATAAAAAATACCGCCCTCGGGTCTCTTTAGGAAACATGTGCGCTTAGAAAACGTATCCGAAACTATTTCTGCCTATTATAATATCTGTTAAGTATGACGGCATACGTTGTTTTGTAACATACATTGTTATGGATAGATTGGTGGATCGCAATTTCAGGAGTGTACTTTCGTTTGCAGGAAACTATAAACCATAGGACACGTTCGATATTGTTAGATCAATTGTTGGGCCATCTGAATGTGGTTATAAAATTTTGCACTATTTATTTACATAAAATTAACTTAGTGTGCATAAAAAAGTATGGTGAATTGTAAATGGTGTTCGTGTTGTATAAGACAGTTGTACTGTCGAGTTGTTTGATGTATCAAGGTAAAGTACACTTCAAACCATCAGCTATGTTATCCGTGCATTTAATGGACCTGTAATGAGTCCTACAATGATCCGTAACAATCAACATCAATCAAACAATCGCGTATTGCTGTATTTCGTAGTATGGTCGTTGTTTTTAACTATAAGTCCAGACTCAATTTTAATGCTGATTTATGTTTTTTTCAACACAAAAATCGATCGTAATAATCAAATACAGGTTTCAATGTATTGATGAGTAGTTTATTGAAAATCTTATTGAACATATAAATGCAATATGCGTGCGTTATCTGAGGAACGTGGAAGATGCTCGACGCAGTTATTTTGGACACGTTATCGTGAGCGGGCCGCTCTCCGTTGCTGCTTGAGGTTACAATAAATCAATAATATCATACACTGAGTTTGATATAAATTCACAGTTTACGTCCGTTTTACTGTCTATATTTATGAGAGAATAAAACCAAAACTATGCGGATCTTCTAGGACGCGTATAAACTTTTTTATAAGAATTGAGTCGTAGTTTAGTTTATTTCTTATAATATCAAACTACTTCATAGTTGTGGTTAGAATACATCTATGTATAGTAATCAAATTTAAGAAATTATTGATGTAATTTCGTTCATGTATTTTAGTTTTTAAATACAAAATCGATTAATCACGTGGATACCTTTATAATAAAGATATACAGGCAGTTTTTGGCTCTGTGTTACTCTTTACTCTTTTGGGAAAGTGCTTTATTATTAAGGAGAAATAATGGTAAAAGAAACCCTTTAGTATACTCTTGGAACTAACATAGGTACATACCTATTATGCTGATTACCCACCTATGCGATAGATAATTTAATATTAAGTTACTGTATCATAGACAAAAAATTAAAATATTTAATATAAAAACCAGTAACATTTTTAACAGAAATTGTTATTGTTTTGTAATTAGTAAAACATATTTGCAAGGCAGTCAATGTTTCCTGCTGAAGCGAGTACGGGATACACATTTAAAGTGTTTTGTTTCGCACAACTTTTCATTCAACATTTGAAATGAGATGCTATGTAATAAAAGTTGGTTGGAGAATCTACATATTGTTTTATAATAACATTCGCATAAATCATGTTTCCTGCAGGCGTGTCGTAATTAAGTTACTCGATTAGTTTGAAGTTACAATGAGAAATTTATAACAAAATTTTTTAGTTTCTATATACATATTTAGTTGCTTTAAATGGTTTTGTATATGTATTTAATTTGAACCAAAATCTTACGTCATAAGTGTCTTAGTTTAATATTCATCACGAGTGAAAAATAGAAGATCTTGATCGACGCTCTCCCTCTTATCAGATCGCCTGATAATCAACAGAAAAGCAGGTCATGGGTATAGACACTATTAGAAGAGCGCATATGACCAGTCTCAAAAACTTCAATTCAATCAGCGAGGTCTATATCTGAGGATTAGAAAGGCTGATACGAAGCGAAAGTCTGGAATAGTTTCCCTGCCTCTGTATTTCCGTTTACTTGTGATGGGGTCTTCAAAAGGACTGAATAGGCTTCTATAAGCTAGTGCTTCCAGCATCATAGAGTTCATCGTCGCTTAATATCAGGGGTGATTATTGTTAATATTACCCTATTTCATATAAAATAACAAGTTTATAACCATCACCTTCAGCGGGCAGAACCTTGTGATGACATAAGCAAGTATACAGTAAGACCTCAGAAACAAATAAGACCTTAATAATTATAACAGAAATTTAGCCACGACCATGAATCTAACATGGGGTCATTCATCTTTTCGTAAGGTTTTAAATAATAAAACCAAAATAAATAAGTTAAAAATGTATCACTTTAAGACCAAGATGAGGGATACAAAAAATAAATGCAAGCGTGTTCGTCATTAAACCAACCTTCATGAAGCTGGACAAAGAACCTTTCATCAAAAAGCTAAATATTAAACAAAAAACAGTGTATCAAAGATAACAGAATAGATATTAAAGAAAACTAAAAGTTTAAAAAATTCTATACCTAGGTCTATCATCTCTTTTATATGTTACCAGAAAATTGATTTGAAAATATTTGTATCAGCGAATGCCGCTGTTTTCAATAAAACAATAAACCTACAAAATAATTGTTCCGTAATTTTGGATGTAATTTTAATAAAATTTATTTTTATTTTTACATGTTTATAAAAACTTAATATCGTAAAGGACATTTCTAAACACAATTGTATGTAAAAAAAATCGAAAGCTAAATTTTGTCAGGAACATTCTCGACGCGACCACGAAATAAAATTACATATTTCATCTGTGATGAAGCTATGTTATAGAGTATAAAGATAATAATTTTAATTTATTGTACGATATTTAGTATCAATGTAACAATATCCACATTCTTAGATTGCAGTTGCGCAATCAATGGGCATTCATCTAACCCCGGTTGTTAACGAGGCGTTTCATTGTGGTCGTAGTGAAATGTGATCGATCCGTAGCAACAGGACCACGAGTCATGTACATACAGTCAACAACGATGCTGCTTTATATCTTTCTACTTATTGTGGGCGAGCTCTTCAATATCCAAAAGCACGTGCACTTATCTCGACTATGACATGAGAAGCAAAATAAAAACCGGTCAAGTAGGAAGTATAACGTTCTGAATAGATCGTTTAAATATGACTGATATTTAATGCATTTCCGGAAAAGAATTGTGTACCTCTTAACGATTTATTTCAGTTTATATATTATAAATTATTATATTTTATCAATCTATTACTCTGTGGCTTGATTACTCAAACACATACAAAATAACGTTTTCATCTTTTAAAACCCATTATTTTTTTTTAGTTTTTATAGGAACTTTACAAAAATGTATGTATAATCGTAAATACATATGTATATGTAAAGGTTGTTTTCGTAACAAGCTTTGAAATGTAATTTTCAATCAAACTTTTTTTCTCGAAGGATTTGAACGTTTAACCTACGTTTACATTCCTTTTTGCTGAAATGAATTATTGGTTTATATAAGATAATATGTTATGTGTGTATGTTTATGTAAATGGTAATGCATGTAGAGAATTATTTGTGGGCGCTCGACAAGTGTTTTAATCAAATAGACCGCTTTTGAGTACGTTTTCAGATCCCACATAAAATATTGTGTAAAGTGACACAAGTTTAGGTTACGCCCACACTAAAGCGATATACAGCTGGTTTTAGACAATGGACATGGTTTTTATGACATTATCTCTATTGGATCATAAGTATCGATATTACATAGGTTAGTTTGTATTGTATTGTGTTGTATATCTTGATGTTCAATAAATATTCATGTCGGACATAATAATATATTATTAAAAAATGTTTTTTTTTTTTTATCATGATTACAAACACATCGTGGGTGATATTAGATTGGGCAAATTGTGATTGGCTGCAAATGCATCAAAATACTGGCGTGTACTAGGTCGATGGTAAATGTTCATATCACATTAAAAAAAATATTCGATTGGGCGTTTTTAAAAGGTAAGAAATATACAAAATTAAAAAAACTTTTACAGATTAAAGTTTGAATTATTTCTAAACGCGTAGGTAGTAGCGAGAACCTTAGCATGACCAATAATACTTAACCAATACAACTTATTTACGTACAAGAAAGTTCCATACACTCTTTACATCTCAGTGAATGGTTTTGTGGAAAAAAAACGTTTTTTGATATTTACATTCTGTTGCAGATAGAGTATTGAATGTTAAGAAATTATGGTCATATACATATACATTATATTGTATATATATTTATCTTCACGAAATAACTGTCTTATAAATATAAATAACCACTTAAATGTTTTATAATCATTCATTTACGATAGAAAAACTGTATATCTTATATGTATTTAGTGCCTTAATTGTTGGGTAATTCTTTAAAAAAGCTTTTTACATTATCCTTGAATCATTTTTAATTTTGTGGTGAATGTATATATTTCCTAATAAAATGAATGCTACATAGTTATCTTAACATACATACTTCGTTTGCCTATGCTGCGTATTGGTTACTGGTCACGTCCATCACTGATTAACATTAATAAAATAGCGATCTTTAGGCACTAGGCATCACGCCTAGTTAGCACAGTTATAAGCATATAGATAATATGTATAACTGAAGAAATTAATATCTTAATAAAAGCAAAATATATGTACATATATAGGTACATACATATATTTTCTGTATCATACATACAAGTGTCTGCTGTAAGTTACAAATTAACATTTGTATCTATGAGACTATTAAACTTATAACTTTATTTTTTTTTCTCCAGTCTTTATAGGCCGAATATGCATCAATGATGCCTTTGGTGTCCATCTGATGTCTATGGGCAACGCTGTCCACTTCCTATCATATTATTATGTTTCGATAAACCGATGTTAAAATATAAACAAGTTGCAGATTATTATATTATAGATTCTTGCATTTTAATATCCCTTATTGCCAAACTGTGGTTACAGTACTTACAGTCCTCGCATCTGAGTCAAAATATCGATTTATAAACCAAAATACATACCATGAACACTTTAATCATGATAAAACGTGCGCAGACCACGATCTTGTAAGTTGAAAATGACCATGGTTTCTATTAAAAAAACTGTCAATGCTTATTTCTTGATTAATTTGTATTCGTCATTGACCGACAGAGAGCTATCCGATGATCAAGATAATTATCTTAACATGTTTGCTAGGAAACACAAATTGATTATTGTTCTAGGTCGTATCGGGAAATTCTATGAATAGGAACAAAAGAAGTAGGTAGAGGGAGGGCGCGGACGCACCGTCTGCATACACCTGGCGGCGCAGCGCGGCGCGATCATTAAAAATGTTTATTTAAAAATCCGACCGCTTAACGTCGGGCTGTTGTAAGCAAGATAGAGCAAGTTACCATAAATTATTATTGTCGACAACAAACAAACAATGAATTTTCGAGATCTTAACCTTGGAATCAATTAGACATGACAGACAGTGATCGATTTTCGTATGTGTGTTTACAAAGTCAAATAATTTGTTTATATGTTGTTAAATATAAACAAAATGGTATAGAGGTAAAATACCGCAGGGAATTGTTTTTATACAAGTAAAACCTAAATATTAGTGTGAATGTTGCATGATAATTGCCAGTTCCTACAACATTGGTCTGTCTATTTTCCTAAAGTGTCTGAACATCGGCCGCACTGCCGCTCGCTCTGCTATTTAACAAAACAAAAGTCGTTCTCTAACATAAACAACATATCAAGGAATATATACATTAAAGGCCAAAATATACACGAAAAAGAATGGCCCTTAATTTATTTTTTTATTTACCTTATCACAATATATCTTTCACCGGTCTTGATTACATTTAAAAAGCTTCTATTAATACGTAGCGCGCGTTCTGTTTGCATTATAATATTGGCAGTTACAAATTTTAAGTTTTGAGAAATATTCTTTTCGTTACTGATGGTACATAAATAGCCGCAGCCTACGAAAGTTTTTCGTCTGGAAACGAAAAGGTGGATAAGAGGAGAGCGGCAGCCGAGAGCGATAATCCTGACTGAGATGTTTACTCAGCAATAAAGGCGCCTAAAGCGCACTAAACTATGACATAAAAAGTTTAAAAAGCTCTCAGTAGATCAAACAAGGCGAGTGGTGTCGGTCGACATACGGCACGGTATCGAGTTACGGCGGGTCACATTTGTCCTAAATAATAAACACCAGATTGGTGTCAAAATGAACACTTTTTATTATGCCATCAACCCGTAAACCCCTAATTTCGAACAGCATAAGTGTTTGTTTTTAATAAATCTTCTGCGAAGGTTAAATCGTTCTTTGATGTACAACATACCAGTTTTATATTTTGGCCTGATACGTAATAAAATTGGATTTAACACAATTCTGTTTGTTGTAGACTTGTGGTATTAATAATTACATTTTTATCTTTTTAACTGTGCTTATAACTCTTTGTTTCAGCCAGGAATTGAACCAGGGTCTTTTGGCTCGTTAGGTACTGAGTTGTTGTAGTCGTATAAATTTTAAAATCATAAATTACTCGATTCAATTTGTTAAATTTGTTTCTTATACGTAAATGACCTAGTTAAGATGTTAGTTCAAAACTCAGGTCGCTAAACGGGACTTTCTTTCATAATATTTAGTAATGCTCCGACAGCTTTGAGGAGGCGCAGGCGCAAGAATGCGATTTATCAAACCTGTCAGCTTTAGATAAGCGCTAACAGTGTTCTAGGAGTTAAAGATGATTGAGAACATTTCAAAGCAGCTTCCATTTCACCTTTGATACATGTTTGAAGCATTTCACTACGAAATCGCATATCTTTGCATAACGATACAACGTTCTTTAAGCATTTAAAAAATTATATTACCAACGCATACCTGATTCGCTGGATATGATTAATTTAATTAATTTATTTGGTTTAATGGCTAAAGTACTACAAATGTGGTTAAAGAAATATTTTAAACAGCAATAACCGCTTCATAGTATTCTTGTTATTTCTTATTCTTGAATATTATTTATGTATGAAGAACAGGGAAAAATAAAACTTTTTTAAGATAAAATTAGGTAGGTATTGTTATATTTTAGATTATAAAAACACCATCGCTTTGAAATGCGTGTAATTAGGAAGACAATATTAAGGAAAGTTTATGGTATTATAGATAACGCAATTCCGAGAAAGAACAGTCGACATGAACATTTTAAAAACATATTGTTTTTTTGTGTTCTGAAATCTGAATACATTTATTTAGAATAGAAGACATGTTTTAATACAGTTCTACAAATTTTTCAGGCGATAACATTACAATTTATGACCATTCTATATATATTTTTCTAACAATATGAAAGTCATCGCCATTTGCGTCCCTAAAATTTCATTATAAGTGACGTGTGCACATTGGTAAATTTAGAAATATTCACAGCGAAGCGATTACTGGATTCACACAAACTACATAAATATACAAATAAAATTTATTCTATTCTAGTCTATTCTATATTTTTACTGGATAGTTGCTTTAATAGACGTGTATGCCTATGGAATGTGAATAAGCATATAACATCATGATTTATATGTAGCATTACTCAACTGTGAGGATCTCAAGTGCCCGGGGCAATATTATAAGCGAACTGATTTCTTATCCTCTAACGAGCTGGAACGATAATGTCCTTTACGTTACTTTACTTTTTTTACTTCACTCTTACTATTTTTTTAATATTGACAGTATTTTATTATTTTTAGCACATTTAACGTTTTAATTGTAATTATATCGTTTAAAATGGCACAATATCATATAGCACATTATATGTCAGGGTAATACGCCCAATATTTACAACAAGCGCAATGTATTATAAGTTTTCATGGTAAAGGTCGTGAGCAGGAACTCATTCAGATCCATCATTTTACACCAATTGGGCTGCAGGTCTGTTAATTATTTTTATATTGCTACATATTTACACATTTCGATTTTAGCAATGGTGAGTATGTAGGAAATATTTATAAAACGCCCGAGAAAAGAAAGTGTTAATTATAAATACAAGTTATTATGTATTTTTGAGAATTATTCTTCTTGAAGAATCAATAAACAAGTAATAACTTACATATTTACACACTGCATCAAGATTTTCTGTGTTAAAGGGTAAGTAAACAACACAAATAATATCATCACAAATATTTATCTCTGCCCTGGCTGGGAATCGAGCCCGGGACCCCTCGCTTCGCAGGCGCGGTCACTACTAACGAGCAAGTAATATATAATATGTTAATTTGATCCAGTATTAATTAATGTAATGTTTCTGATTTTCACAATTATCTGTAATGTTTTAACGATATTTATATCAAATGGCTTACATAGAATAAGGTCAGGTTCAAGTCCTGAAATAATGAAATATGAAAGAGTTATAAAGATCATTTCAATCTCAAAGTATGCGTAAGAGGAAGTGCGATCACTATTTCGATTTACGTAGGGAAATACTCCGCAGTTCTTTATACCGTCATGAATCAATCAATCATTAGATGCAATCAGTCGAGAATGATGGTATAAAGAGAGACGTGACTCAGCCCATCGTATTTATGAAGAAGTTCTTATGTCAAACGATGATACAGTGGAAGCGATATTAATCTATATACATACCACCTATCCCGGCAACTGTTATCTTGTAGCATATAAAAACATTTCATTTCTATCGAATCAAAACTAAACTTGTTGAACCTGCACAAAGTATCACAATTACATACACATATATAAACTTATTTAACTCCATGAATATACATACATATGTATGTAAAACTTAGTAAAAGAAAAAATGTTATTACTATTATATTAAATAAATATTTTTATTTTCATTTCGTCTCCTTGGAAGCTCCGATTAAGCATCAGAATTACGTGCATATTTTTATTTATAACTAGATGAACCAGCAAACTTTGTTTTGCCTATTTAAGAACTATTTTTATAACTATAAAAATTGTTATAGTGGGTTAACCTTAAAAGCTAGACATAATTATGCTATCGCGGACTTTTATTTAAATCTTTTAGAGGGGAACAATATTCAGTAATTCGATTTATTTTTAACGTATATTTCCATGTCGTCCGAAACGTAAGGAAGCCTATAGCGGGAAAATGAGTGCCATAGCATATTTCATCGGTCTATGATTTATCACTTAAGTTTATTTTCTTCGTTTAATTTTACCATTTTTGGTATTATTATCTTTTTATAAAGTCTCGCTATTTACCACTCTTTTACTTGACTTACCCACCAAATGACTTGTTTTGATTGGGGGCTTGTGAGCTAGTTCTTTATTCCCATTTCTTTCTTGCCCATAACCGCCCATAACCACCTCAGATCAACCCACCTTGGGTTTTCTGTTAATTTCTTGGCTAACCTTTTTACAACAGATTTACATTTAAAAATGTAAAAATATCGACTATCTACGTTGACTGTTGGGTCTAATATTTAAAACTTATTTGTAAAAGTTACCGACCGTCCAATGTTACCTTAATTAACCTACCCCTTGGTAAGGACAACTCAAGAGACCAATAACTAGCCGACACGACGTAAAACTTTTAAATTAGATAAAAGAACCAAGTTAGGCACAAAATTATATTTTCATTGGCGTCCAATGGTATTTTCAAGAGCTTTAACGAACTAGAGACAGGAACTCGGGTCGTTAATTAACTGGGGAAGTTTATTTTTCCGACGCGCGAAATCCGCCATGTTTGTTTGCCGGTTCGCAAGAGTAGCGAGGCATTTTTATGAAAATGTGGGTGCCTTTTTGAATTTAGATTGTCGCAAATCAGCTTTGACAGAATATTGTTGTATAGTGGCTTTATATCCCGGCGATATTATAGTTCGCCTTCGGTGGGAATTAGGTGAAGTAGAAAAGAACGTGAAGTAAGCTTTTATAATGATTTTTTAGAAATTAAATGCTTGACGACAGTCAGACCTAATGGTAAACGGGTGGTTAAGAACATTAAATTAGTAGAACCCTATTCACTCTTAATTCTATCTTCTTTATCTGTCAAAAAATAATATATATATGTACATATATTTTGTTTTCTCTTGTAACATTGGGATCTCCTGTCTGCTATTTCAAACGTTGTGCGCATTTACTCGTGGGAGAAATTAATATAAAATTCTAATTATTGTTAATTACTGTTATTGTGACTACAGTGAAATATAAACATTCATAAAAAAGTTTTGAGTAGGTAGACAACTTCTATTTAGTTAAAAATTCCAAAATCAAAATGTTTCCTTCTTATTTTCTACTCTTTCCTAACTTCTCCCAATACAAAAACTTGGAGTCTTTGAAGATATTAATTTTAAAACGATATATTATTGATATGGAGATATAAGTTATAAAACGAATCACTCCAACGAAGACATTCATACGTTTCATAGCTGAGTTTAAGCAATATCTTCAAAAATATTCATATATTTGTGTTATTATAACGAATACATTCAATCCATAATATTGTGGACTGTTTAACCTTCGAAGAATAAGAGAAGTCATCCATTTCAATAACAAATATATTGTATGTTGTATGTGAAGTCTCCGCTTGTTATGCAAATGCTCGAGACGATCTCTACGATGCTTATTTATCCTGCATCACTAACCAAATATAAGATTATGCGCATGTATTTTCTCCAATCGTTTAGCATACGAAACGTATACGTTATACTGGTTTACGAACATATAATACGAGTCAAAGGCTGTCCGTTACTTCGTCTCGTTATTTATAGTCTTATTTTTTTCTGTGAATCGTAAAATCTACCATTGGTAGAATCGAGTTGAGTTAACAAACACCTAATTTGTTATTTAAAGTTTCTTTATTTTGCTAGCAACTACATCTTTCATGTTTTAAAGTCGATATTTAAAATACCAAGATTTGGTTTTGTATTTATTTAATGTTAAAAAATTTTGTTATTCAAATATTTCGTTTTTAAATATCACCTTGTTCTCAGACATTTTGCAAAGATGTGTTTTTAAAACACGATTTATAATGTAATTTTGTCTCATTCAGAAATAATTCACTAATAACCTTATCATCTGTCGAATCGAAGAAACTTGGTTATTTTAAAGGTTTTGACCAGAATTTCAGAATATACGAGCTAGTTACCTAGCTATCTTTATCATGTATAAAACTTTACGGATTTTGTCATACATTTTTACCCAACGAAGCTTCGTGGCGCGACTCACACAGATTAACTACATGTATAACGTGGCAAAGGGCTTAAAAAATTCTAGGCATTAAAAGTAACGACCTAGCTAAAGAACTATTCTGCGCATCTCGAGACAGTTCAGTGAACTTGTCAATAAAACATGTGTTTATTTAGGACGACATTTGCAAGTCAACGCAGCGCTCCCAGCATCAGATACAGCGCTAAATATTCGAATTACTCGGAGTTCGATATGTTTGTTTAGTCCTGTCAATAACTTTAAATTGACAGAGTGTAATAAAGCATTGTGAAGAGTTACATTTTACTAACATAACATTGAGTTTTATGAAATACGTAAATGTTATTAGCGAATTCGGTATTATAATTTACAGTTATAAAAAAGAAATAAGGAAATAAAAAAGTATAGTAATCAAGTATTTTATTTGTAATTTAGTAGGCACTAAAACTGTATACAAAATTATGTACCCTTATTGGAATTACAGAATAATCTTATAATATGTTGCAACGAATAAAGTTATTAAATTATTGTTTGCTGTAATTTTAATGTAACTGATTAAAGTAAACTGATAAGGAAATGTTTTAAATACGTAAATCATTTGCAATTTTAAAATTATAATTAGAAACCTAGAGAATAATTTTAAATCCGTTGAACCAAACCAGTTTAGAATTTCGAGTAAAAAATGCGAAACGTTCCAAGAGTCCCGAATGATTTTCTTATAAACTTGCAGTTTGTCTAGCTTACCTGGCAGCAGTAGCCTCTACGGCGGTACAGTACACACAAAGCCCTGTTAAGCACAGTAAAGTACATATTATCAAACCTCTATTTGGCTCTCGAGTGGCGGCGAGGCACAGAGAAATCGCGGCCGCTGCGATCTCTTATCACATCTTGCAAGCCCGACTATCTGATCGCCAACTCTACAGCTCCCTTATTCTTTTGAGCGCGTAGGGTTAGCACTTGAACTATACTGGTTATATTTATTATTATACACAGTCACGTCAGGTGACTTTGTTTTGTAGATATCTGTCTAATGGCAGGCAGATTCATAATTTCATTCGATACAAAATATTGAGTGCTGGAATGTTGGACAAGGGAAAAGTAACCGACATAATGTATAACTACATGCATATGCGTAAAAGTCATTCAAAGCTTTTTCAGTGAGGTTATTCTAAGTCTAATATTTGTAATGTACATGAAAAGATTATGCCTTCTATCAGGCCGTTTAGTTATAAAGAAATACAACAATACTAGTAAATTCGGCAAATGTGTAACAAAACATTTTCTATCGTATAGAATTGTGAATCTAATCTAAGCCATTTTCGAATGCAATTGCACACAAAACATTTCAGCAAAACCGATCCAACCGCTTCGAAGGAGCCCTGTGGCACGGACAGAAGTACTATATTAACTATATATATAAAGCATATTTAAGTCTGTGATAATTATAAAGATTATCACGGTTAAATGTAATTCAAACACGGAAACGTAGCAGCCCTAGTCGGCGCCTTTCGTTTGACTGTAGGCAAATATTTGGGAGTTAACTAGCGCCGATGAGCGATGGGCATTGTTTGTACGCGCCGCTGCCGTGGCCAGTGACAATATTTAATTAGAGGCCATGTTGTCACACCTACGCTTTGTCTAGCTTGGACCGACAGTCTAAATGACCCGTCGTACACATTCATTATTGTTGTCGTTAAACAGGGGCTTTGTTTTAGGAGCTAGCGTTGATTTACTGAGAGGAATATAGAAACGTTTGGCTTGTCGCTCGATGCTCTTCGTACATCCACCCAGGGTTGAACGGTGGACATAATTAGGCGTAAAGTTGTACCCTTTACTTATGTTACCCTGTTCTTTTTTTAAGAGGTAATATTAATAAATAAATAATTTATTTCGTTCGTGCTTTATAAATCGTGGTATACTAGTCTATACTATCCCGACAGCGCTGGTCTTATGAAACATTCGAATTCAATAAATTTTTAGATGAGCGTGCACTAAGTAACAGACAAACAATAATTTTAAAAAGCTTTATTTTGGGTTTTCTTTACTGAAAATAAAAATCAGCACTAATGGTTTCTCCCAAATATCTCCCATGTACAGACTACGACGATATGCAGATTAATTACAATACAGAATATATTATATAATCATAATCTTAAAAATGTTAATTTAAAAATCGTTAGTATTTTTTGTCTTATTGTTATTCTTAAAGGTTCAACGAGAGGTTGTGATTGCACATACGGTGTACTTCTATAAAACTAGTCGCCCTTAGTTAGAGTGTGTAATTTTCTAGATACAGGTAAATTTTCTATAGAATTCTACTGGGCATTAGTAATTAGTAAAGAAATATTTAATTAATCCTCGATATTGGCACATAGTTTCCAGTTTATTATTTTAACAAAAAACAATAACGTGTAATTTTATAAAGTAACTTATTATGCAAACGTTACCATCGTTAATACCTATTGACTATTTTTATGGAGTAAAAAAAAACAAAAATTGAGTATATAAGTAATCCTGTTGGATTTTTCAAATAATATTAACATTTTGTAGGAATTTAGGGAAAAAATAAACACGTGTTATTAGTGAAATTAAGAAGGTTGGGATCTGGGAAAGAAAAGCCTAATAACGTAACACGGGCATAGATTCCAGGACAATCAGGATTTGACGACCCGCGTGGCATAATGGTCACCACGCCGGACCGCCATTCGAAGGGTGCTGGGTTCAATTCCCAGCGAGGCCGAAATTTAAATGATTT
>DWJN01000484.1:0-23778 GCA_018248895.1 Carystus phorcus
TAGATAGAGTGATTGAAGAGGAAGGTTTATATGTATAATACGTTTACAGTTTTTCTGTAGTGTATTTAGTATCAGCACTGCACCCGTGCGAAGCAGGGACGGGTCGCTAGTTATGTATAAAATTACTATATTCTGTCAGTGTGTAAAGTTAGACACATCTCTCATTCCTACGTATAATATACTACTGATTAGAACAGTCATTTCGATTCTTGTATAGTGTATGCTATATTCCATCCGTGTCCAAGGAATATACAACACGGTATGTACATATAAATGTCACATAAAATGTCTATGTTCTTCTTTTTGTCAATTTCTACAATACAGATTTCAGTTTTAAATAGAAAATCTGAACTGAGCGTGGTCCGTGTAATGTAAGCGACCTAAATGGCACTGACGTCGCAATGTTGGGATTTCATCGGGATATTCTGTTCTATTCATACACTCGTCTATTTCTTCTGAATGTCCGCTACACTATTTTAGGACAATATTTTCGACCTACTATGAACTACATATATTAATATTTAATACTACATAACAATAAAAAGTTAAGTACCTGATATAACAGACACAATTTAGTATGGAGTTTCCGTAAAAAAATATTTTAGAATGATTTAACTGCTTTTTGAAACTATAAACGGATAACTTTCTAATTTAGGACAAAAGATATGATGTTCACTATTTATGGAAAAGTTTTGAGATCGATGCATAAGCGCGTATAATAAAGAATGAGCGCAGACTAAATAATCCAAGGTACAAATTGAACACTTGACGTAACTTTTCATTTTACATTTTTATATAGGTACCTAATGATACTAATATTAGCTTAAATTATATTTTGATATTCATTTGGGTACACGCAACCTGGTTAACGGTTTTATATTTTCTTAAGGATAAGGCGAAAAGTGCTATTTCACAGTTACCTGCACTATTCATGTCCGTAATGATTTGAATACTGGCTTTACTTTCTCCGGTTAGGGAAATGGGTTTTTACCTGATTCATCGTCGTAATGCCCCAAAGTATCCCATTACCATAACATTAAGCGTTTGTGTAATAAAATAGGATATGAAGTTTTGATTAAAATAAGAACGTAATATTAATTTTTAAAAGCTGTTTACCTCCCCATATTTTATAGATTTAGCAATTTTACCTATGTATTACATTGATTTGTGGTGTTAAGGATATTTTATTACGTACTAAAATTTAGTACGTAGGACAATTGTACCTATATTATATTACCGACAATTAATTACCAGTTTAAGTATTATTATAATATCAGTTCAATATTGTTTTAGCTGTCAGGTTTAATTTCAGGAGGTTAATATTACCAAGAACTTGCCCCGAATGTTGGTTGTCATCATAAACCATTTTCTCCCACTCTTGGGTTCGTGTCACCGTGAACAAAGTGAGGGTTGGAAGACTTGATAATGAAGAAAATTATGGAGGAGAGTTCTCCATTATTTGCTTACTTCTCTCACGAATGTGTATTTGGGTATTCTTCTTTAATAAAAAAATTGAATATAAATTTCTAATACGTAGTGTTCTTGAATAATTATAGTAGGATTTGAACCTAGTCTTCTCAGTGCAACATACTGACGCCTTGACCTTTAAACATAGTATATTTTACTTTATTTTTGGTGTGTATATGTCCGTTATTATGATTATATTAAATTAAAATTTTTAATATATACATACATATGTATGTATATTTCATTGTTCGTGACTCTACTTTTTGAAAATTAAAAGGAGTTAGCTTGAAAGTTATTTTGTTGAATTAATTTTCGTGTGTGGACTAAGTATGATCGCTTTCAGTGAGTTCACAGGCGTCTCGACCGACACGCGAAAGTTTCTCCACGACAGACATGACCTACATTAGTTCGGTATTACTAGCGATGATATTGATGTGCACAACGGCATACAATGTATCTACATGTATTTGTTTTGTGCTGGATTTGTTGGTGGTTTTGAGTGGATAAGTTATCTAACTCTAATGAAACTGTTTCGAGTATTATACGTACCTTTTGGTGTGTATAACAGTTATTAATAAAAATATACGAGATGCCAACGCGTATTGATTGGCACTTTGTGGGTGATAAGTCAAAATAGTTGGCCGATTTTTAAATGTATAAAAATACTCTGATGCAAGTTTATCAGTGAAGAAACCTTTGGGTCGTTATAATAACCCTAAATTTAATAGTAAGTATAACAGGTATGCTCTATCAAACAACAAAATTCATTATTTTTCATAATTTATTCTTACACTCCGCCATATTGTTGAGTTTACTCTTAGAAAATGAGATAATGCGATATAGCATAGTCACCGCTTTTGTTCCTGTAGAAATTTGTATGGCGTAAAGATTTTTAAATAAACAAGAAAGTCCGATATCAAAGAAAAAAAAATCGTTTTAACAATAACTTAAATAAACTTAGAAAATATGGATAAATAAATTTATGTATACCTATATAGCGGTGTTGATTAAGCTACATTGTAATGAGAGAAATTATTAATGACATATAACTTAACATAGTTTCCTTTTATGATGTATTCGAAAATAATCTACATAAATATTTCAACGTTCACTTACAGGAAACTCGTATTAATTTCCAGTAATAAATAAAGGTAGAATATATTTACTAGGGTAGTTCTGTCGGTGACTAGAGCATTAGTCTCAGTTGTGCCTCGATTTGCCTTATAAACAAATAACATGTTTTAACGTATATTCTTTGAAGTGCCTAAAAAATTTACTGTAAATATAATAGTAATAAATTGTATGATTTACAACGATATTCTATCAATAAACTAGCTGACCCGATAAACTTTTTGCCAACTTACTGACAAGCGTCATTTAATTTATATAGACATATCTTCTTTAATATATACAAATTACGTGTCACGGTGTTTGTCCGTGATGGACTCCTAAAGTACTTAACCGATTTTAATAAAATTTTGCACACGTGTCCAGTTTGATCCAACTGGAAGGATAGGATAGCTTACATCTCAATTTATAGTCCCAATAGTATTTTATTCCAAATTATTTGGTTAATGTCTTACAAAGGATTCGTTCCATAATATTCTAACAGATGGCGGTGTAAGGTAATTAGTCGGCTAAATTGAGTATGTAAACCTTAGTTACAGCAACGTGTGACCGAGGCTGTTAGTAGATAGAGATAGAGATTTGCACTTGAAACTTTCATACTAACTTAAATATTTTTATCGAAGTTGATAATAATTAACAATTAATGTTCTCGGGTGAAGGCAATCTTTACATTATTTCATAAGCTTTTTGTAAATGTATGTCTGCCTGTCTGGACATTTTAGAAAAATCTGTGTTGAATTGTACTTACTTCTTAAGAACAAATTTGCTGACTAAAGCACTGTACGTAAGAAAAATAACAATAGATTCTTTTTAGGCAACTCCAGCTTGCATATTTTGTACATAATAAATTAGTTAACGTCATTTTTTCCGTGAAATAATTCTTTTGGACTCGGCGCGTCGGCTCACCTTGAGCTGAAGCGCTAAGCGCTGACTCATGGATATTGGAAGTAAACAAATTGCTCGAAAGATTTTATGATCTTCGATGTAACTACACGCTACTAGATGAAAAACTTCAAAAATAGAATATCTCTAACAAACATTTAAATCCATATACATATATAATTGTAAATATCTTCGTCATTAACATCTTTCCGTGTATATTGATACAGCAATATTTAAAGAGTGTGTTATTCAAATTGGTATTATAAGTCTAGATGTACCCAGTATCAATTTGCTTCGGAAAACCTATTCGTTACTAGTCGCACTCAAACCAATTTCATGTTTGTGTTTGGAAAGTGATTAGATCGAGGGTGTTCGAATATGATTGAGTTATTAGTCTTTTTGTATTCGATGACGAATGTAAACAACTTCTACTGGTCTGTTCGATTCAAAATTTACCATGATGTGGTTTTAATGATATTTTAATAACACGGTTATGGCTTGGTCTTGGAGCGTCATTTCGTTTTAGCGGAATATCCATTTTCTCGTCAACTTACAATAGATGTTGACAGCAGCGTTAAAGATGAAAATGTAGCTCCAAAAAGATAAACTAATTTGTTTTAGTTTCGTTTGTTTCAAAGGTGAATGTATATTCTTACTTATAATTATAAAATGTGTTTAGCTATTTGAAGAGCATTACACCTTTATGCATACCTATATCAAGTATAAGAAAAATTTAAATTGAAAATAAAATATTTTACGGGATTATGCAGATTTCGGCGTGGGTGAAGAATGTAAGATTTTGTGATTCGTAGGATATTAAAAAAAAAGACAACAGCACAGTTTTAATTTTTTTTTTATTTAGGTCTTATCGACTTAGAGGTAAACATTTGGCGTTCTATAAATCATTGAGGTTCCAGCAATCTGCACTGGAGCAGCGTGGTGGTTAATGCTCTATTACTCTTCAGTGATGAGGGGAGACCCGTGCCCAGCAGTGCCATTTGAAGGCTAATCATTGAGGTAAAAATAAAAAAATAGTACAATTGTTATCAAGGTGTTTTTAAACTTATACTTTCTTCATACGTCCTTGCAGTATACTTTATAATAACTTCCCGTCAAACTGCCCTTGTTTTCATTCCCGGCCGACGTAGAAATTTATAAAGAAGTGCGTTTGGGGGCGAGACTGTTTCTGATGCTTTATGTAGCCGTCACATTACTTTCACGGGAATCTAGCGCGTGTTTATAGTTCGTTACGGCCCTTATCTTTCAATTATCTTCAAACTATTATCCAGTTGTTACTTAGTTAATCGTTTTGTACCTATTACTAAATAATTCAGATGTAACGGATATATATATTGTTAGTTGTGTAGTTTTTTAATTGTCTTTTTGTATCAATAAAAATACCTAAAGCTCAATAATGTTATACGAAATACAAAAGACGCAGTAGCAATATCCACTTTCCAAGTAATTCCGTATCCTGCGGATTCGAGTTTCATCGCGACTATGACGCACTTAAGCTTAAGAATTGTAGAAAATCGCTGGAATATGAAAACGGAGTTTTCTGTTCACTTATTGCACGGTATCGTCCAGTAGGGACAATAAATAATTTTCCTTTTTTCTTTCTTTGATACTGTGCTAGAGAACAACTATGATTTAATTTTTTTGTCCGAGGATTTAACATTAAAAGTTTATTAGAGTATAGGATTGTTGAAGTTTTAATTGCCGACTCGGAAGTTCTTATGCTTCCTGTAAGCTGAGTGGGCTGAAAGACTGCAACTAATTTCAACCGAGGTCGGAGCCTTAATATTCATCTGTGTTTCTGAACACGTAGCACCTGTGTAGGATATTACCATATGTATTTAAAAAGCAATAAATAATTTTAACTTCTTTGTGTAGGGTTAAAATGTTTCTTAACTTTAAGATATATTAAAACTTGATCACGCACTTTTAACGTAACCTTTGTTATAAGGAGAAAATAAAAAGTAATACATTAAAAGCTTCTCGTATTTTTCTTTCTATTTTGAACCAAGGTCATAAAGCTTACTATTTAGGCCTTGTTTCAACAATAAAACTTAGAAGAAATTAATGAGTATGACATCATGACATTTTAAACCTCGTACATTTGTGTAAAATAACAAACCTTCGTTTAGGCATTTAAGCAATCATTGTTATATAACGTACATACTTGTCTTAAGTAGTATAACGATATTATTTATATACTTAAGTTTTACGATCAATTATATGATTCTGGAAATAAATATATTATTTGGGCAAGTAAGGAAAAATATATGTGGAACACGTACATATATAAAGACGTTAATAATTATATTATGAACAACGTTTTATTTCGCATCGCTCAGAATTATCTAACTTGTCCATCCCGACTTGTTGACCCGAGTCTGTCCCTAAGGGAATGGCACATTATTGCAATGGCAATGGCAATTATTACAAACTTGAGGATAACGGAATGGAGAAAATTTTATGAATTTGCATGTTTAGAACGTTCTTTTCTTTTCATATATGTATATTTTTTAATGATTGGCACTATGTATATTTACATATTTCTAGGTGCTTACA
Organism: Carystus phorcus; assembly: GCA_018248895.1. Lineage (NCBI taxonomy): Eukaryota > Metazoa > Arthropoda > Insecta > Lepidoptera > Hesperiidae > Carystus > Carystus phorcus. The sequence goes on from DWJN01000484.1 coordinate 6,052, forward strand.
CTACAAATTCGATACCATTTTACCACAAAATCAAAGTTTGTATATTTGTCTATTATACATTGTGAAATTTATGAGATAGAATTGTAACGAATATGTATATGTATATGTAGATAAAGAAAATCGGTAGACGAACAGGGGTGAAAACGGCTCTAAACTATTTACTATCTACCGAAGCCTATTTATTTAAAGATGTTATTAGTGAAGTAGGTTTTGAGTTTCAAAATCACTGTAATATTTTTAAAGTTTATATTGCAGATTGAAGTTTGCAGATACTTGATCTAGATAATGTAGAGATAAGAAAATAAAGACTGAGAACCTAACAATCCATAAATTTAATAACATCTGTTTAATATTTTGATCAAACCTTTACATTATCGTTGGTGCAAAATCACCAGAAAAAAACCAAAACCACCAAAAATTACCAGAGCTGAAAACCACGGCTGATACACATTCTACACTTTATTGGTTTTCTAGTTTACTCTACAGTTTCCTACTTCTAGTCTATCTTTGAATAATCTGGAACATTCTAAATATTTTGAGATACTGAAATAAATAATAGAATTTGTTATAGTATCGTAAATTTTTATGTGCAATAATATTAAGGTTCACTGAAAACTTCGATGTTGTTGTTAAGTCTAATATCGAGAAAATCAGGTAAAAAACATTTCAAAAATTAATTGTCATTATGAGACAACACACACGGTAGTTTTGAAATCAACAAAGGCCAAATATCGATCTTTGGTACAAATGGGGCCCACCTGAATAATAGGGTGGGTGCACGTAACTACTATATAGCTACGCACACAAAGTCCATGAACGAAAACTTCCTTCTATATCATGTAAAATTTGATTGGAATACCTAACAACCAAATCCGATAGGAATTAATTAAATGAACATTATCGTATTAATATACAAGAACAGGTAAAGCCCTGGTGTTAATTAAATAAACGTCAAAAACATATTCTATGAGATATTGATCGTCGTCGTCTATACCCCACATACCAAAGACCACGAGCTGAACACAAAGCGAACTACATACACGAAGGAAATTAATATTATACGTATTACATTACGTGACTGAGGTAAATAATTTTACCATTTCTGCCTGTAATAAATATAATACAAGTATTATAATTATTTTCCTTCTGCAGTCGACCCTTAAGGTACAAAGATTATTATATAACATGTCAATAGATATTATCATAGCAACAAGATAAATTTTATTTAGAGTTATATTTTTATTGTAACAAAAGAACATGTGTTTCCTGTTAAGAAGTATTGTTTTTATTATCATGGAAATAACTGTCTGTACTTTTATTAATGTCAAGAGCTCACTTGAACCTATGGGAATCTGTAAACTACATATTTTTAATATGTGCCGTTATAGTCTTGCTTGAGGCGAGATACAGATAGGTTGCTCTACTTCTTAGCGTACCTACCTAAGTGTAAAATTCGATATTCCGAAAAACATGAAATTGTAAAGGTATAATACCAATATTATGAAGCATTGCTTGGTTGGTTACAGTTTACATATAGATTTCAAGATATAATATAAAAACGGTAAGGCCTATTGACAAGTTTTATTTCCGAAAATATGATTTATAAATTTTTTACTTTTTTCACCCCATAGACATGAGACCTGCAGAAAGCAGATGCGACAGACAGACAGAAAAAAACATGAGAATTCTCATAAGGGTGTCGATTTCCTAAATTTAAATGCCCGTGCTCAAGCTAGTTAATATAACAACAACATTAATATAAACCAACCACATTAAATGACAACAAACAGAATTTTCAGAAAAGAATCATTACAATAGATTCGTTTTGTTGATTGTGTGACCCGATTTCATTGAACGATTTTATCTGAATAGCGGGGATCATCAATTTTGTCTAAATAGTGTATTATGCGTAGTGAAAAGCGAGTCTCGTTAGTAAACAATTTTATACACAGTTTTATATTGACACCGTGCTCAGATATTACAATGTGATTGTTAAATTCGAAAATTCAATACGAATTTTTATCGTTTTTAGTAGATATAAGCAGTGATAACTTTTCTATCACTCGCACACTCGGTTCAAATCGAGCACGCTATTGACTATGCCGTTAGGAGTGACCCGCCTGCTAAACGGGGGTCCTGGGTTGATTTCCGACTTGCACAGACATTAATGGGGAACGCAGCGATAAGCTCTAATCAGATAACGCTTAAGGAGTTTGAGACTAAAATGAAATGAATTGAGACTATTTATTTATTTTATTTAACAATTTATGTACACGTTAACAGTTTATAAGAAAAATAATTTAGGAAAAGATGTACATAGGTTCTGCTTATTTCTACAAGAAATCTCTGAGACTACTGTAAATTCTGTATTTAAATTTTTAGTTTAATTTTTTTTAATGTACTCAGTAATACATTAACATTGTTCACCGATGAAATGGCTATGGAAAATACGGATTTTCAATTTTTTAAATAAATAATTTCCTATATTTTTAGATTTAAACGAATTACAAAAATCTTGTTTGTAACAATCATATAAATTATGTAATTGATAATATGTGATCTAAATCATTTATGACAAAATACAATTATCATAGAGCGATGTAATGAAAATGACATAGGTACTCGTACGTACAACATGATGTCGCGAACTTTAATGGCGCCAACTAGTGGCAAAGTACGGCAGCCACCATCTCCATTGGACAGATAAATGTTCGTTCTTTGTACGTAGGTATCAGTCATGTCTCAATTGTTGTTTGCCACCCACGACGCAGGGAGACCTAGTGAGAGCATGCCTTCAACCCATTAATGGCCCACTACTGAGCACGGGTCTCTCCTCAACACTGAGGAGGTCCAGAGCATACTCCACCACGCTGCTCCAATGCGGATTGGTGGAGTGAGAGCATATGATTCAATAATGCTTTATTTATTTATTGATTTTTTTATTTTTGAAACTGATGAGCACATTAGTAATTAAGTTTCACTTCACTTAAGGTAGCATCATGTGGAAGCTTGCGCGTGTCTATCTGCATTTTTACGTCGTAGTACATACTTATATCGTATCTTTAAAAGATTGAGAGAGCTTTAGAAGTAGAATCCAAATTATTGCTATATTCATTAACTGATTATTTGTGATTATTAATGGGGACCCATTAAACAACTTTATTTCTTATTTGAAATAATATATATAAAAGTTACAATGTTCAGTTGAAATGTGATTATAATAACTGAAAGTTTGACGAAAACTTAAATTTTATATTTGAGACTTTGTTTATGTAGATCCGAGTAGGGATTATTGAAAGTTGAAGCATGTGCAAAAATACGGCAGCTGCGTGCCTACGTGCTTAAATTTAGTGTGTCTAACGCGTCTCACCTGACAAAATAGTTAGTATAAATTATTTGTTTAGTTCGCGTGTGTGTGTTCTCATTTGTGTATCCATGTGTGCCTGTGTATATGTGTGTAAGTTTTACTGACATAATGTGAGTAATTCAATAGTTTTCGTATGTAAGTATGAGAATTTTCTTACAATAACCAATTTCTCGCACTATATACCTTCTGACATTATTCGATGGTCGTAACAAAAATATCATAAGCACTAGCCTCGCCGTATCTACGTTTCACAGGACTCTAATCTTCTTTATAGCAAATGCAGAACTGACCCAGTTTGTCAGTTTCGTTAATTTACTAACATTCTACAATCGATTAATGAATAGTGTATGCTAGTTGACCAGGCGAACTTCGAACCGCTTCAGAATTAAAAAATGTGTTAAAGTTCAAGAAGTAAAAAAAAAAAAATATAGGTACTAAAAAAACCACCGCAAAAATATTCTCTACGAAAATATATACATATATAAATGCCAATTTTAGTGTGATCGCTTGAACGTAACCTGTTTGACAGGTACAAATAGTTTGTATGGGAAAATAAAATTGTTGTTTTTACGAGTTTTCTTGCAATCTTGTCATATTTTCAAAATTTTTAAACATTCTTTGGAGTTTAATAGCTGGTAAAGATGTTACTCTTTAGAGCATATTGTCAGACTTTCACACGTTCAGTCTGTGGGCAGACTATAAGCAGCGGACTGTTAGAGCCTTTCGCGTGCAGTACAACAATGTGCTGAGGTGCGGTACTGGGCAAGCCGCGTTACTGTAGTACATCCGCTATGTTAGCAGAGGCGTGGATGGACGATTTCTACGCGATCATCCGTAAACGTGTGGCGTCGATAATGAGACGGGCGACGGAGAGCACTAACACCCTCCTCAGCAGATTAGCGTACAAGCTAGACAGCCCTCTCTGGGCCCGCTGGAACGGGGCACATAAATTCGTCAATAGGCGTACGTATATTTAATTTATAAGTTTTCTTTTCGTTTCATTTTTATACTAACATAGGCTAAGTTTATTGTAATGGTACGACTAATCCGTGTGCTGTTCCGTAAACAACTAACGTAGTCTTAAGAATATATGTGTAATACTAACCTAAATATGGACCTTAGGTCTGAAATAAAGAATTATTATTATTAATCGTTTGGGCCATTTAATTTTTATTTAAATTATAAATATACGTATACGTAAATATGTAATACATAAATTCATTAAATTGTTCATCCGTCAGTGTGAGACACGTTGCAACAACTGCTAATTTGCATAAGCATTTCTGCACGACTTCACGTACAACAATTTTTATACGTCACGATCTCAAAGTGTTAATACGTTCAATTAGATTGTATATTTATTCTTATTATATGTTCAAGCGTGTGTAATGTTGGGCGTTTGTCCTCTTGAAAAAAAATATGACCACCACTTTCGTACCGAGAGAATGTATTATATTCAAATTTACCCATAAGTTTTCTTTATTATTTTTAGATGAGCAAAAATTAAGTCATGTAATATGGAGTATTTACGAAAATCTTTTTAAAAGACCTGCATCAATTTCCGAACAACTCGTAAATGCGTATAAATGATCAACGCCGTCCATTTGCGTCAGTTACTGAGAAAATAATCTATTTTAACAGGCTTCCGAACTTTGCAATCATATTGCGTTATAAATGTTTCATGCTTAATTTTAGCTCAAATTTTTGTCATAGTCTACAGTATGTTAGAACCATTTGACGGGATTATTTGCCGCTGTCATTTGTGAATACACGGAAATATTAGCTTATTATAAAGTAGAGATAGTTTTGTGAGAAAGCAGAAGCAGATTTTAATGATTGTCTTTCGAACAATTGACCCGAGCTAGAATACCGCGCGCACTTTTTATATGCAGGTTTAATACAAATGTCATGTAGGTACGTATTATAAATTGACGATCACGTCTCACGATAAAGAAAAACTTTGTAAGAAAACCTGCATACTTAAGAATTCTTCTAAAGTTGTCAAAGATGTAATCAGACTTCACATGCATTTGCGAGTACTTTGAAAGGATCTGTGAGCACACTTTTTTAATTTAATAAATTTATTACGGAAATTTAAATGAGTGATTTCACCTATAAAAAGTAACATGCACTTATAATAAATACAATTATGCACCGACAAAAATACCAACATTAACATGAAAATTTTCATCCGAAACCTTTCGGTTTTTGCTTTCATTAAAGCTTTACCACAAAGCAGGTTGGCTTCTGTCGTCTCTTACGATACCCTGATCTGCTGGTATGGGATTGGGGTCAGTATTCTAGGCCGTCCCAATACAGCCCTACATTAATGTTATGAAGTATTGTGTGGAAGAAGATTGAAGCGCTCATAGTCTGGCGTCTCGCGTTGATCCTAAGCCATCGGGCGGCGTAAAAACTTCCGACTTGGGTTGGTCATTAATCCCTCTAAAAATCCACATGGGAGCAGCATGGTCGAGTATGTTCTAGACCTCCACACAGTGATGAGGAGGGACCCGTGCTCAGTAGTGGGAACGAGTCGAACACAAGCAGTATTATGAGTTATTTTCTGTTTGGATTTGCATGAAAAAATCGGAGCTTGGTTCAGAAAATATTCACTACACGTGCGGAAAATTTGCTAATTCACATTCATAGTCACGGCTGTGCAATACGGCTTATAGCCATCGTAATAAAAGAGGAGTCAAAACCTGTAGTGAGACGTACCTGACTTAGTAATACATATCGGCTGAAATGTCATAATCTTTCTGTTTCACTGAGTAATAGGAAATTTTGTACGCAGCGGTGGGAAAATTGTAAGAACGGGGCATTGCGGGCGCCATTCAAGCGTTTCTTTTTTACGTTTATTCTCTTCGTTACAACGTTCCTTGGATTTTATAGCTTTAATTTAATTTTCCACCAAATGTTTACTCCTGAATTAGTTTTCAGTTCATAAAAAATGTAGTAAAGTCTGTACTTCCAAAGGAAATGTAAAATGTACAGTTTATACAACTATTTACGAGTACACGAATAATTTTAAAACTTTGTAGCTAATTTGGTAAGACGCAGCTGATTTCTTCTTTCTTCAGCTGGATTCTTACCCGACCAGCTCCCATTTATGTTAAGAGTAATTAAAAGAATATAAAAAGACAAATGATTGTTTGTCTGATCTACGTGTGATGCACACAGTTAATACTGGGGCCAAGATGTTGGAATACTTGAGACTGTATGACTATGTGTATTACTTTTATTGCTATAGAAGGGACACATTATTTGTTTCTATAGATGTTTTTTTTTATTCCTTTATAAAATAGCAACATATTAATTTTATTAATAGTTATAATGAATCAGTTAAATATTAATTACAATTTCGAAACAGTTTAATTTGAGTAAATATTTCTTTTCCCATGAAAATATATTCCATAATGAAAAGTGTGTCATTAATTTAAACGTCATCAAAACGTCATATTCATACACACAAGTAAAAAATCCAAAAAATATTTAGAAATAAATGAGTAGCAATTGATTAGGTCCCGTTTAAGATATACGATTCTCGCAGCACAGCATGGGGGGCTTACTAGTCATTAAATAACCGCAGTCACTTCTTGACATGTTTGAAATTTATGCTAAAGGGTGCCTTATCAAATGTGTCAAGACCCGAGTTTCATACAATTATTCTGACTTGTTCGAACAACGCCGTCGCTAAACGTAAGACATAAACGATAAATTTAATTAATTATGGGAACACTCAACGTAAATACTAAGGTAATGGAGTTTATAATTAAAGAATTAAGCTTCAAAGTGGCAGCTTAAAAGATATATAAACATTATCCTTAGTTTGAAACCCTATACATAGAGATGTACGAGTATCGTTGCGATACCAGCCATAAACACGAGTGACCACCAGCAGGGGCAGCATAGAATTTCCTCAAAAGGAGATTGACTGAGACAAGAGATAGAAAGCCCATTTATACCTCAAGGTATTAATCATCACAGAGTTGTAATCTCATATCCGGACATAACATTGGTCACTATGGCCTGTAGTGGTCCATAAATGGGTTGAGCAACTTGATGCATTTGCCTCTTAGCAATATAGTTGAGTGTCGTCCACACTATCCATTTGGATGTTGCCTGTTCATATAAAATTACGCGTATTCATACCAACTTTCTACCAACATTTAGTTGTCGTTGTTATATTTATGTGGATCTAGATTGGATTGCAAGTAATAACGACTAGGTATATACGTAGACACTTATCTTTTATTTTTGCAAATTTAAAAAATCCAAGAACTTACCTTTTTAGACATACTTATCCCACTTTTGCCGAGATACTAAAATATGTACAACGTAATTAATTGCGACAAATCACATTGAAGCTTTCAATCTCGCATCATGAATGAGAGATTGCTCAGGTTACTTAAAAAACATCTTATTGTAACCTAAATGACATTTACGTTTTGGACCGAAATGAATGTATTTTACGCTGAAATAGAATTATAAAACTTTGTATTTGTTTAATTTTTTAATTAGGTATATGAATATTCAATGTGTACTGACTTATTATAGTGATAATTCGTTGTATTTGAAAACTGATTATTTCTTCATTGTAAAAAGGAGGTAATAATTGTAAAACGATGTAGACTGGTATAAAGATGAAGAAAAATACATTATTTCAAAGGAAAACCATGGTCTCTATAATACGAATTCTAAGGATTTAAACTTTATACTCGTATGATTTATATTTTTTGAAATCGGTTCAGTAGTTTTGAAGTATATTTGAAGTAAACAAACAAAAAAATCTTTCGTCTTGACAATTTGATATCTGTCCTAAAAATGGTGCGATTTGGCTGTCAAATTCATCTGTTTACTTGTTTATATTAGTTTGATAGATTATAATGAAGTAAATTTTTTTGTTGGAATAAGTTGTAAGGACCAAACTTTGCTTTTATGACCTGTTTGAAAGTTGCAAAAAAATACAATGAAAAATAACTTAAGATTTGAACCTCTGAAGTTCATGGTAAATTAAGCAATGTTTAGAAGCTTTTAGTCAATAAAATATTCAGGTATTTTACAGCTGTGCTAAATAATATTTGCCTCCAAATATTTACCTGTCATTATGTCTGCAGTGGTAATAGGATTGTGTAGAGAACTAATTAATTATTACTGCTGTACAAAATTGTTTACAAAATTGTCTTTGTTAAATAGTTTCTAATCATTAGTTAAAAGACATAATAAGAATTATTTATGATGGTCGTGATATAAGTAATCAATCATTTACCTATAATCAATTCGTGCACATGAAATGAAAGAAGCAAGTTTATCACGAATTTCTGAAAGACTAATCAACGTAAAATTAACTAATAAATCTATTGTTAAACGTCAATTGTGCCATTTGACTTGAATAAATGATTAGTTAAAGAGAGCTGTCAAATTCTACTCCGAATCGGTAGTGAAATGCAATTTTGTTTACTGATTTATTAATCTATATTTCAGAAACTTTCATAAGCCTTTCAGAAACCGATGCCAAATAAATCTCACAAAGTATACTCACGATAATGCTTAATTTAATTTATTAAGCTGATAATAAACCTCTCTGACCAGCGAGAGCCCTCGGATGGATTCCCAGTTGAGACAAATATTTATGTGACTAGTAAACTGCTCACGTTTCGTTTCGGAATGTTTTAGAGCGCGCAATCGGATCAAATGCTATTCATTTCCTTTAGACGGAACTTCCATGCTGACATGTATAATGTTATTCTGTATAATGGATTCGTTTCCCGAGATAAAAACTTTACTATCCATTATATGAATTCTAGATATGTTAAGCGTTATCTTAATCTAACGGCGGAACCGAAAATAAAGAAAGACAGCACTTTAAAAATATGTATTTTAATCTCTAAACCCATAATGTCGGTATACACTTATAATTCTTAACTATCGATGTATTGATAGTTGACCACAAAAACTAGTCATACTATCTATAGTATAGTATATGAAGTCACCATACTATCGACAGACAATTGATAATTAGGCAACGCTTGTATACATACACTGTAGTGTTTGCGCCCTTTATTCATTTAGTAGGTACTTAACATTGTCTCGTATACACTGACAGAGGGGTAACTGACAACTACTCGACTGACGATTAGAGGACTCTGTACTGGTTAGAAGTGCGCCCGCGCTCGGGTTGTATGAGTGAGCCAGTAATACAGGTGCAGGCCTCATGTCTCTTGAGTGAATACTATACTTACACAAGACACTAAATACACTAAAACAATAAAAAATATTCAGTATGTGTATATTGGGCCCCATTACAGTTTTCTTATTAGGATTAGTATTAGTATTACATAGAATTAGATGTTTTTGATATCAAGTTGTTGGTGTTTATGATGTCTCATTTTTGTTTGTTTGTTCCACATATTTACAATTCTAATGCAGGGTAATGGGTGTGTGTTCGATTTTTCTTATTGTATTTAAACACAGTTATGTCATTTACTATACAAAACTTCAGGCAGGTATTCGTCACAATAGGCTCGTTTTGTTGATTGCGCGACCCGATTTCATTGTACCACACGATCTCTATAGCACCTGGTGTTGAATAGCTAGACTATCAATTCCGACGAAAGGCATAATATAGTATTATTTACTATGACATGCGGTTTTACTAGGTCGATGTGTCTGACTTGAATGGGAATCAAATATTTAGACTGGTATTTCTTTTTAATATTTATATATTTTTTAATTTATTCCTTAACAAGTTTTAAATTATTATTTTATTTTGCGTATTCTCCATTCTAAACACATGTTGATTAAATACGGATATTTATGTTGTTAAAAAGCTCTAATTCAATAACAGCTTTCAAAGTCGAATTGAAATGATCAAAACGCTTTCCTAACACAATACGAGTATTATGTATTAAATTGTTATAAGACAGTTATTTTAATTTTAGATATTGCTAGTTTGGCGTTCATAGAAATAACCTATCTACCACATGTTTTTTCAAGTTGACATTAGGTGTGACCCATTTCAGTCTGGAGGTAGGCACATGCGAAAATGAGAGTATTCGTAAGTAGCTCTTGCGGAAAACAAAGCAAAGGTTAAAGCTTTGACATCACGTGTCTCTATTAGCATGTTAAATAAGCGCTTAGGGCTAAGTAATTATTTTACAATTTAATATATTTTAGTAACGAAGGACGAAGGCAAGACAATTAAAATAGAGGAATTAATAAATAATGATATATCAGGTCTTATTTACAAAATATAATATACTGTTGATTGTTACAAATTACTTGAAGCGTATCCATAATAAATACAATAGGAAAATAATGTATTTTTTAGGGCTCATTCGGATATGAATACAATATAGGTATTTACAACTTACGTACAATAACGGTTGGTAAAATAATTAAAAAGCATGTGAACGTAATCAACCTGAAATATTTTTAATGCTTCGACTTGACATCATAGACATAATATTTAAGAGTTCGTTAAACGCAATTTTTTACTAAGTTCAAGTAATTTCATAAATCGTCTTGTTCCGATTGGGCACTTTATTTTCCTCGTCATATTAGCCGGAAAGTTATCGGTGATATATTTAGCATTGTTAAGGTCAATGGGCGACGGTAACCATTTACCATCAGTTTGTCTGCTCGTTCGTTTACTGTTTATATGAAATATTATTATAATTGTTATGTGGTATTCATACTAAATCCTTTACTGCTTTATTTTAACGGAAGGCTTTTATTGAGGTAATTTGTTTAATAAAGTCTGTTTTGTTTGTATTATCTCCTTTACTGCCTGACCACAGCTTTAAAAAAGCTTATAAAACTGGTCGTTTAATCGCCTCGCACGATTGCATAAACGCAAGTTTACGACAGACAATTGACATAAATGACTATCTGGAACGTAGCCTGTTTAATGTAAATGGAAATGACGCCTCTGCTCAATGCAATGCAGGAATTAACGGAAATTAGTCTAGCTTAGTCATTTATACTTTTGTTTCAGCGTAACAAATCCATACATAATCACGGCCACAAACGTGTTACAACCACCTAACTCATACACTGTTTAGGAAGTACACGAAAGTTTGATAAATATAATATCCTATGCAAACGAGATTTCCCTATCCCCTCCGGAAAGTCCCCAAATCTTTTAAAATAAAAGTTCTCTGAGAAATTGACAAGGCCTTAAAAGGCTTTTCTTTTACTTATAAGGCACACGTTGTACAAAGATTTGTTGGTTTTTGTCAGGAAAATACTTTTTGAGAGCTGCTGCACTTCGAAAGGCAAGTTAAGATATCACACCAAGACATGACTGATGCGTTGTTGGCTAATAAAGAAAAAAAGTACTGACATTGAAAACCCCCTGGAACACGACGAGTAGTTTGGCGGCTGACTCTAGCAACAGGGTGCTTAGAGCCAGAGCTTTACAGAAAGATATTTAATATCATTCATAAGAACAGGTTAGGTATATTTTTTTAAGAACTAAAAAAGAAGATTTAAATAAAGATATACGTATATTTTAGTGGACAAATAATTTATTTTATTCAACAGTTTAGTGGATGACTAGCCACAGCCAAATGAAGTGTCTAGTCGTCCGCTAAACGGACGAATATACTCGTAATAAAATTATATACTAAAACACGCATTATTTAGCTGTAAACGACCAGTTACAGCCTTTATCAATTTACAGTGATATAAATTCAATTGATGTGCACAACACTAGTTTTTCACGCAGTAGGCATACTTAAAAAAACATTTCGTGAAAAATGCGAGTAATTATAAGCGATCGCACGAAACTTTATTGTTTCCATTAAGGCTTTCACAAAGAATTGCTTCTGTTACGTTTCCAAATTTTAAACGGTGAAAAAATAGATTAAAGTATGTACATACTTTGCGTTTAAACACATTTGAATACGTAATTTCATGTTACCTTAATTTTACACGTGTATTTTTATAATATATTATACATGTGAAACTTGCTGCATGTTGTTACTCAATGATGCGATACAAATAAATAATAAATAAATTTTGTTTCTGGTTAAGGAATTTGGTTGTGTTAAAACTCTTCCATGGGTAAAAGTCAGTTAAAAATAAATCCACATCGATGTTCTTATGTAAAAAGTATACCTGATGGTAGTGGCCAATGTCGCCCGCGGACTTCCACAACATCAAAGGCATCAGTGATTGTGTATGTGGATTTGATTTTTTGAAATTCACACGATTTATTTATAAATATTAAAGTTGTAAAGTTTTTTTAGTTTGTCACTTGCTTCGTATACTTAGCTTAAAACTTGTCTCTGTCTTCTTTGTAAAACAATATATTTAGAGTTGATCCGAATTAAGAGTAAAACTTAAATAGAACAATAAATAAAAATTATTTCTAACAATAAAGGTAATAATTTAGAAATCGTGGGTACAAATAAAGGGACAAAGGAAATTAAGGAACAAAAGTTTAGTCGAAGAACAAAGTTATCGATATCTAATAATGTCTTTTGTTATAGGTAACCGGTATTCTTCGATCATGTTTATACACGTGTAGGCATGGATGATTTAGATTTTGGGGAAAACATTATATGTACATACTGAACTGAAAAACTATTGAATTAGTTTTATATCAATATAATGCAATTTATGTATGTACGTCATATCAAATATTTGATAAAAATTTTATTCTAATTAAGTTTATTCTGCATAGTAAGCTTCGCTTTACGAAACCTGATATTACTACATATCTCTGTGCATGACTCAAATGTAATTAAATACAATTTGAATAAAATCTTCTTGATCATAAAGCAGTTGCGAACCTAGTATTGAACTGCTCTATGCTCGAAATTTAAACATAGAAGAAAAAGAAAATGTTTGAGAAATAAATGACAGTTCTATACTAGCTTCTCGCCACTGCTTCAGGACACCGAAAAAAGAGCGTTTTTATTTATAACGAGAACAAAGAAATCATCGTTTTGGACAGAATAGCAGATGACCACACCAGAGTAGTTCGTAACAATCTAACTTGAGAAAAATGTTTAGAAGAGACTCTTTGACTTATCTTTAATTTTACATTGATCTAAATCGTTTTATGCAAATAGCTGACGAATGAGCAGACGGAGCAGCCACCTGATGGTAGACAGTTATTGTGGTCACCAAACAAGAAAGCCATACTTTGTCTCACATCCCACCAGTCTTAATCAAAGTGAATGTACACAGTGCCCCCGATGCAAGTTAAGTGACTAGTTTACTTTACTTAAATTCTGTATCCTTCCATAGATACTAACTGTAATGATTGATTTGGTTTTACATGAGATCTCACAAGTTTGCAGTGGAATGACTGCATTGCGAGATTTTTTTACGTTTTATGTATTTTATAAAGGTAAACACAATAAATACACTACATGGTACATTTACTGTACACCTAGCAATTTCACTAAAAGCCAGAACGTAATGTTGTAACTTCAAGAAAAGCAAAGAAACTTTCTGAAGTCCGGTATCGAAACCACCATTTGTAACTTTCAATAGACCATTTATTTCATTGATTTTTTATTACATTGAACACTACATTTCAAGGATAAGTGATAGTTCTTTTTACTTGTGAGACAAACCTTTACAAACAGTGATTTTATGTAATCGTGGGCTATAAGTTAAACGTCTTCAAATATGATATATCTTCATTATGTAAGATGTAGCTTCTTAATATAAATGTAACACGCAAAGGATATAATTCAGTAATTATACAAGGACAGACTAAGATATGATATTTATAGTTTATACATTAATACATATATTTAATGCGATACTCAAGTACACAACGTAAACAATACATGTAATCATATTCATAATTGATAAATGTCTGTAAAATTCAATTTTTATTAATTTAATCAAAATAAAAAAGTACTGTAAATAGTCAATGAAAATAAATTCCTGCTGCAAAGCAATGTTTTTCCACTGATGGTAGCTGCCAGCACTGAGATTCATGTCTTATCTTATAGTTTTTGGTCATTTGACTAAAAATATACCGAAGTACAAGACTCCATGGTCCAAGACTCTCGAGTTTGCTATTGTTCTTAAAATACTGTATTTCAAAAAATTGGGGAAACGCAGGGGTCGCGTAGATGAGGGATCAGGGGGCGAAAGTCCCTATACCGAGAACAAGCAACCTACGTAACACAAGTGGAAGAAAAGTTTTGATTAGGTTTGGGTTGGCTTTTTATTGATGAGGAAAAAGGAGTCCTGTGCAGCGGCAAGTCCTTGAGACTTATGATATACTCACATTAACTTCTGATAACTTCTTTGTTGACGCTTAAAAAATAGCACCAGAAAAAACTCTTGACTTCAGTGGTAGACGTCATCTAGTAATTAAAACGAAACTAGCACCGTTTCAATGAGACGGCTATTTGAACCGGTAGGTCGCGTCATAGCTACGAATAGGTGATACCTTGGTGAATCTCAGTAAATATTGATCTATGTTTTCAAACGCGTAAGCACATTTCACATTTTGGATGAACTTTCTATTTACATTTTGAAAGGTTGTACCGTGCTATATTTTATGAAATATTTAAAGCAATATACCTTTTTTTCTGTGTGATATTGTTTAATTTTATTTACTATTAACAATGGATTAGGAACATGAGAATACAAATGACGATTATGACGTACAGTGGTTGTTTAAAGATACGAGTACAAAATTAAATGTCTCTAAATACTCATTCTTACTATTTACTTTCCAGTGAGTATCGTTTTCGTTCTCAGTAAATATAATATTGATTTGTTTGATAAGAAATCTATAATTTAGATCCACCGTCGATAATGCTTCGGATTCAATCGGATCACGAGAACACGCACGAACAGTCACTAAGACTTCATTACGCACGTTAAGATCGAGAATACGTTTTTAATTTAAATGAATATTCAAATCCCAACCATATACGAAAACTTCTTGATTTTTCTGGACAGTTTTTTTAAGGGCATCGAGGGATCTGCGGGAGTAATTGTGATAAATAGTCGGTAGTTTTTCGTTTAAGAATTGAGTCTGTTGTGTTAGTACTAGCAAAAATTTATGGTAGGAACATCAAGCTCCTTCCACTAGAAATAAGCTTCAAATGTGTAGGTCTGAAGGAAACGTGATGTGGAATGTTCAGGTCCGATGTTATTGAATTGCTTTAGCCTCCGACCGTTCAAGAACCTGTACAACTTATTTTATTTGGAAGGATTTTTCTATTTTATAATTATGTATTTTCAAGCGTCAAATGTCCCACCTCAGTAATACCGTTTCATTACTACATTAAAAATGGTATCATGCTTACAGAAAAGAACAGCGGATATTCATTAAATTAAGGATATTAGCGACATATTATGGCCAGTGCAATGGTTTCCTGCAGAATGTACATATATTCGTAGTAACATTTACAGTAAGGATGTTTATTAGCAGCGCAATGAAAGCATATTACTAGCTGTCTTTTCACGGTAAAACGATAACACGTCAGGGTGCGGTCGGCAATTAGTGACGATGCAATTTATTTTATTGGTGCAGCCACCTACCTACATGAGTTAATGTCAGCACTGTTCAGTTAAGTACTTTATCTATTGGAAAACGTTTGTGTAAAGAACTTAATAAAGGCTACTCCATCTGATCACTATATTGAGACTATAGAAAACTAAAGTCGTAAAAAGCTATTCATATTAAGTGGCTCTTTCATAGTTTTAATTGGATAAAGTTTGAAACAAAATGTGTTTCTGAACTTCAACATTTATAAATAATTGTAAATTTCTAAAGTACTGACTTTGTATAATTTAACTTTAATAATAAAAACAGTGATACCACTTTTTATCTATTTAATTAAAGACACATTTCAACTAATTGTCATATCTATTAGCATAGTTCCTAAATCTGCATACTTTGGAAAATACTTTTGACAACATTATGTAGCACTCTTCTATTAATATATCCGTATATTTTTTTAAAATTTTAAGTCAGATCCGCGTTTCATTAACACTGGTCGGTATCCCTTTTCATTATGAAGGCTTACTCGTTTGTTGTAACAATTAATTTATGTGATAATCGTAATGAAGAAAATTATGATCCAGCTTAGTGATAGGACTTTACGAAAGAATTATATTATGAACGTTAATAAGTATAAACGATTTAATATTATCATTATTCTGAGATGTGCCTGTCTGACTATCACCCTCTCCGGCTGGGAACTTGAGAACTAGTACTATAATAATACTAGTACTATAGTAATATAGGTGTTACAAATAATATTATCTTTCTATATCATATCTTCTCTAACAATATTGAAGTTATTTTTTGGTTATAATATGGGAAATGTTTGTAGTCATGTTGAATGCTGTTATTGAAGTTGCGAGTTTCTCTCGTAGCCGAGCAAACACAATCATCAAGTTTTTCACTCTATTCGCACAATCGTGACAAAGTACATATACCCGAATATCTATACGGTTTTATATTACTTTTGCAATTATATGTATACTCATAAAAAGTTCTAGCTTTATTAGGGTTTATTTTTATTGTGTTTATAGGTCAATTTAATTAATATTCCGTACTAAGATAAATGTTATATTATAAATCCTAGTGAAAACATTATAAAATGGGAAAAGATCGATTAACGATGCGCCGTTTTATCGAGCGAGACGCGATCGCGTGCCGACTGGTTGCAAGCGACCCGCGACGCCGAAACAATTCTAACTTTAGTATCAATGTTAGGTATGAGTAACGAAACCAAAAAAAATCGAGCTACAGTTCAATTTGCGGTTCGTGTAAGTCACAGATGTGAATCGGTTCGCAATCCAGCTGTACTTGCCTACTCCTTAATCATATCATGCCGTATTCATCATATGTATCACTAAGTTTTAATAATTGAATTGAAAAATTTACCGTACATATAAGTTAATCCGTGAGCTGAAACTGAGTCGTTGAGTTATAGATAAGGGCTCAATAGCTGAAACCAATCTGTATATTTGACTCGATTCGAAGCCGTGTTATACACGTTTAATCAGAGCAGTATGACTTCATGACTTGATGCAACTACTCGTTTCTTTGTTTCCTAATATATAATGGAATTTAGTCAACAACATCATTATCACGTAATATAACATTAAAGGACATAAGTAATATCATTGTAAATATTAAAAGTAACAAAGCCTATAACAAGCTTCCAACCGGGATATGTGTATATATGTAGTTATTTGTTCCATTATATACTTCGAAGTAAATTGTTTGTGCATTGCAGTATAGTGATTGACAATTCATATAGTTTTGGGGTGTGTTAATAAACGTGTGGGTAACACCCACCATATATTTGTTTTAACATACACACAAACACTCACAAAAACATACACACGCCAGAACACTC
>DWJN01000485.1:0-23738 GCA_018248895.1 Carystus phorcus
ACTCTTCTTGCTCCTGTCAGTCCTCCGCCCCTCATCCTCATCCGCAGACCTGGGAGCCTTAAGAGCCTACAGAAACCAGCCCCGCTTGGTGATAGGCCTCGCATAAAGATTATATTATCAATATTGTTATTCAAATCATTCATAGTACTGTTTATCTTTCCATGAAGCCTACCTGGCTAGCTAGTACTTTTTTCCTTGAGTCAGTTTCCAAACGATTCGTTGGATTCCGCATGGAAGCTTGAGAGTCAGTACTTTCTATTTCCTTTTTTGGCCGATAGCGTATCAGGGACATCTTTGGTATTGTTGATATCTAAGGGCGACTTTGACCACTTACTATCATATAGGTCATCTGTTTGTTTGTTGGCTAGTAATATAAAAAAGACAAGACAACATGTGTAAAGGGCTTTAAATATTCTTTAGTCCACATCTTGTAATATATACACTAAAAGCACTGTTGACTAGCATTGAAACTTGAATGTAGCTCTGCCTAATATGTGATATTTATATAACCTGAATTATATGGTTGATGAATGAGATAAGATAATAAATCTATCTATTCACTTCACACACTTACTACATGACCTATAACTAGCTGACAAACACTACTCATTAAGCTAACAAGCGTTCAATGGTCGGGTCATTTACATAAAGTGATTCACTAACCGTTATGTACCTACTGTTTGCAATTCGGTAGTGCCTGGTCTATATTGATAAAGACTAAGTCTCTTCATTGTATATATGTATATCCTTGGTGAAAAGAGTATATCTGAGTCTCCGCTCAACTTATGCGTAGCTCTTCATTGATGATCGGAAGAAGTTAGGTCCAGTCGCGGAGCAAAGAGCTCCACAGGTTTTGAGATGCAAATAATTGAACGCCAATAGAAATGTATTAGACAAAAATATATTTTTTTATATCTCGGGAGATGGCGTTTAATTATAGTATAATGAATATTATGAAAGAAGATTCCAAAACAAGCATTAACCGGTTGTTAAATTTACTTATTTAGAATACAAAGAATTAGAGTTAAATTTTTTTCATTTCCTATAACTGCCAACTTCTTAATACATGGATCAATCAAATCAGTACATGTGAATGTTTTTATGTAATCAAACCTCCCTTTCTACTCATTTCTTTGTTGTTTCAAGGTAGTCAGTAATTAGATTTAAAACAACGGCTGCTGATTTCTTCTTTCGTCCTTAAGTTACGAACGTTTTTTATTATAACATTATTTTTTTAGCATATGAAAGTCGTTTATAAGCATTAGCGATATATAAATATTTCCGACATTAAACAGACACAGTCATTGTATTAACCTAGTGTTCAATAACTAGTTCTTAGTAACGTTAACGTTTCGAGCGTACAGGTGGATCTTTGCACAATGATTCAGAGTTGTCGCCATTGATGATTCATGATTCATTAAAACTTTTTGTCAACGAGAGGTGCAGAAACCATGAACACTCTTTTGTTTTAGAAAACAATAAACTTGAAAGACGTAATACAACTATGTACTTCTTTCAGTTCCTTTGAACGTTACGTAAAGGAAAACAAAATTGATGCGAAACCACCAACTTACTTAAAACTCAAGTACATTAGAGTTTATTGAACTCTTAAACTTGTTACATTTAAGGACATATCAATAATTAAAATAAAATCACAAATCAAATATTTCTTGGTCTAAAAGAAACTTACTTCCTACTGTATAAGAACCAAAATCGCTTGAATGCGTACGCTTGTTCGCTTATTAGTAAAACATCTATTTGTCTCGGAGCACTCAAATTACTCATCTTTTTTTTGTGTTACGCATAATAAACTTGTATGATTCACTTTCGTTGTGTAGATTATGCTTTTATTTCACACGACCTCGCTGTATTCGAACAGGTGAATTAATGAAAATGTAACACTATACCAACATTGCGTAATTCACGCGGGAAACCTAAACGTTTACGCAAATATAATAATAAATGATAATAAAAACCTTATCTATTATATTTTATCAAAAAACTATTCTAATTAAGATTAAACTATGCAAATTATATGTATAATCGATTTATTAAAAATAACCTGGAATTTTTCATATAATTATATAAATTTTTATGTGTACTAGAAACTGTTGAAATTCGAATGTAATGTTACTTAATTTAAATTTTTTTAAAGGTCTACTTTTCATTGACACTATTAAATATTTATTTTTGGTAATAAATATATTTCCAATAATATGTATAGGTACACTACGTGCATGATTATTCTTCAAAAAGGTTACAAAAGCTTTGTTTTCGCGTAATAATATATGCCTACAACCTATTAATTGCCCACTACTAAGCACGGGTCTCTCCTCAACACTGAGGAGGTCTAGAGCTTACTTTACCACGTTACTCCAATGCGGATTGGTGGAGGGGTTAGTGGCCAACCCAAGTGTCGGGTGTTTTTAAAACGCCCGAAGGTCTCCCACATGGCTTGACGACTGCTATGTTTATAGCACCCAGGACCGACGGCTTAACGTGCCCTCCGAAGCACGGAAACGTTTAAAAAATTTTTGCTACTAGCGGTCACCCATCCAAATACCGACTGCGCCTGCAGTTGCTTAACTCTGACGATCATAATAGGATCGACGCGAGCCGCCGGGCTATGAGCGATTATTATAAATAAAACGTACGAATAAATTGGTAAAACGATTTAATGTTTAAATGCAATTCATGTTATTTAGTAGGTACTTGTATACGTGCGAAAACGAAAAGAGCGTAAGTGATACTTTTGGTTAAAATACGTCTTTCATACTGTTGGAGTCTAGGGTAAGAAGATATTTATATAAAACCAGGGCCTTAAGACATAAGCTGGTAAATAGCCAGGAAGGCTTTACCAATGCGATGCCGGTCAAGAAAGAAGAGAGAAGAAATATAGGAGAAGTTAACTATTAAGCTCCCAGCTGAAACTTGACGAGTCATCTGCCGGTTTTCTCCAGACATAGGCAGATAAATAGCCAGAACGGCTCCACAGAAACAAATTAATACCAATAATATTAATGACTTTGCAATATTATCGATAATATAATCCTTACGCGAAACCCTATCATCACGCGGATGTTTGGTGATCGTTGTTTAAATAATTTATTATACTAAATTTTATTGATTTTTTATCTCTCCGTTCTGCATAAACAGGGTTTATGGCTTATTTACCATTAATTTACAATCTATATCCTAGATTCTATCGGCTCTCTCATTATTCTATATTCAGAAATATTAAAACTTAAAATATTGTAATGACAAATCGTTAATACCAAAGTTACTCACGAGCCTTTATTTCTTTGCTATTTTGATTCAATTTTAATATCCCATTTATAGATCGTAGTGAGTCAGTGATTAAATGGTTCTTATAAAGTGTAACGAATTTAAATCGCCGAGTTGCATTTACTCGTAAACATTTATTACACGTTTCACTGTCAACGTTTGAGCTGAAAATATTACGAAGATTTTACATTTTGTTACTAGTTATAAGGAAGCTATGACGAATTGCTAAGTGTGGCTTCATTTCGTTAAGAGTTTTGACGTCATATGCGTGTGAAAAAACAAATAATTGACTAGCTTTGTCGGAATAAAAACATCGTTCATAATCTCATACAGGTAAGCGGGTTTTCCATAACGTTTTCAAAGGTGAGTCACACAACCCACTCTTGCATAGCGCACTACCAAAACTTAGTTCGTATGCTTAGAAATTAAAAAATATTCTTTGTTTTGCAAAAATTCATAAAGGAAAATGACAAATATCATCGATCGATTCATCGAATTTCTTCCTTATATACATATATTGCTTGAAAATCTTTGTTTATATTTTAATACGTAGCGTATTTTTAACTGTAAAGTAGTGCTGAAGAATTCACACAAAGTAATACCACTGCTAAGTTAATAAGACGGCTATTATTAGGAATGAAATATATTAAAATGTCACTCGTCTTAATATAATTAAAGACTACTAGAACTAGCGTTGAAGCATCACAATGGGGATAGTTAAATAAATATATTCATTGCAACGTATCGTATTTTCATGCAATATATAAATTGATAAAACAATAAGCAGACGGGTTACTGCGTTAACAGGTATTTCACGCAGTTTATACATCGTGTTATGTGGCAAAACCGAAATTGTAACGGCATTTTTCATTCAAGTAGTAAGAAGTTACATTTCCTACGCAGTAGACATCTCCTCTCTTGCAAATGAGTCTTTATTCGTTACTCATTGGTAGTAGAACAAGTACTTTTATTTACTATTAGGTACTCTCTTTTTATACTGTGTTGAATAGCATGAATCATGGGACATCAGACCTCGCAACATCATTTAGAGCCGTGAGAACGATCGCCTCTCGCAAGCATTCCTCTATATCCGGACTCATGACCTAAAATTATATAATATGTCATTACAATTTCACCTTCAGAGATAAAAATCTGGAAAGTTACCTAGATTATTACAAGTTGGTTACAATACAAGTCTGTTAGCCAATTCTAAAATGTCCATATTCACCACGATTTAGGTAGCATGAATTTAGAGTTGGTGTCTATGGAATATTTCATAAGTAATAACCCAGATATCAGTCATAATAAAGAATCTTCGATATATGTATGTATACCCTTTTGGTATTATAGTTGATACTTTTTATATGTATGTAGTCGAACAAGTTTTTTACTTTACTTTTATTTTAAGTTATTCACTTTACACAAATCATTAATGAATTATATAAACCCTCCTTTTGAAGTATTGGATCACCCCCTCTATTAATGATAACGATATCAAAATTCGTACGGTAATTTTTGAGTTTATGGCGTTCAGACGTGGCGAGGGGACTTTTCTCTATAATATGTATAATTGAGTAATTAATATTGTTATCTTTCTATGAAACGCGCATGGCTAGCTACCATCTTCTTCCTTGAGTCAGCCCCCGACTTATCGTGTGCTGGCTGGAGGCATGAAACTCAATATTATTTTTCTTTTCGTCGTCATCACGCCGGACCGCCGTTCGAAGTTTGAATGATGAGTTCAAATGTCTGTTCTCGGTCTGGGTGTGTGTGTAATTGTCATTGTGTATTGTCCATGCCATCCACATCGCGGGGTATTCTAGTGTGGGGCTATGAGTGTGTGGCGTTATTTATTATTATTATTTATTTCCTTTTTTCTTGACCGAAATTATACC
The DNA here is from genome assembly GCA_018248895.1 of Carystus phorcus. Lineage (NCBI taxonomy): Eukaryota > Metazoa > Arthropoda > Insecta > Lepidoptera > Hesperiidae > Carystus > Carystus phorcus. The sequence continues at coordinate 5,181 of DWJN01000485.1, forward strand.
TGTGATAATTTTTGCTTCGCTAATCTTTATGGGCAGCCATGACCACTTACCCTCGAGTGGCTAATCTGTCCGTTTTTTAACTATTTACAAAAATGTTAAATATATCTACAGAAGAGATAGCTTAATTCAAATATTTAAACGAATAAATATTAAAAAAGAAAAAGTCTAATATCTTGAAACATACGCATAATGTTTTTCTCTTCTCTTTTATCATTATATTGAAAATATAAGCTTAATATTTGCACATACAATGTACGTAAGTTTACTGGATATTTTTGAAGTCATTTAAAAATGACGTTATTTGTAACTCTCGATACTAAAATATGAAAATCTTCAAACTTTCGTTTTAAATATTTAACGTCTATTACAATATGTCAAAGTCCAACTAAATTGCGAAGTCCCGATTATAGGTCGCATACACAATAAATAAACTGCATTGTAAATGTTACGTACATTTAATAGACTGTAACGTATTTGTGTTAGAACACATGTATTCAGACAGGGGTTACCATTATAAAATATGTAAAACGATTGTATTTAAATATTCATTAATGCATACAATTCTACAAGTCTTTCCTTAAAATAATTTTGTAATTCAGCAGATTTCAATTAGACCCTTTATTCATCAAGTAAAGTAAACTCATATTAATTAAATTTAATATTTTATTTTTATGTAATTTACGAGGGCTTTTCTACATTTTCTAAATCTTATTATCCATAGCGACACAATGCGTCTGATACAAAAGATCTTTTGTTATTATTATGTGGCTAGCAGCAAAGCTTTAGTAGCGACTCGTACAAATTGTATGAATACCTACAATTGTTGCTGGCAGCTCTAACTGAATGGACAGCTTTTAGTATCAACCTATTTGCTGAGAGCGAAAACTATTTGATTGGAGATCCATGTGAGTAGAAGTAAATAGACGAAAAAAGTTTAGCAGTAGCCTATTAATGATTGGGATATTATACGGACAGACATAAATTATCAAGTATCTTTACATTTATATTGTTTGCCTTTGAAACTAAATACCATGAATCATGTCCTGTAGGGTCTTAATTTCCATATGAAGATAATAAAGGTAACCCATTATTATATAGAAGAAATAATATTAAGACGAGTTTAGCCTGACGAAGCTTGGTCAGCCCTGATAGAAGGCACGCGCCGCACTTCCTGACACAGTTTGAGAGCGTCGAGCTCTCAATCGAAACAAAAGGTCGTAAGTTATAGCAAAGTTTTGTTACTTGTGTCTTTTTGTGCACAACTCTTGCAAGGATACGCTCTTGCATGGATCGCGTATGACCTTAGGAGACGAAAAGATAATTGCTGGCATTCCCGTCTGGGTTTGATTTAATTCTATCTTATGACGCAAGTATTTAAATGTCAAATTAATTTATTGATTTATTGATGGTTTATAATGCGGCACAACCGGAATACTTGTCGAAGTAAGTGCCTATCCCAAGGTATTCTAGTTGATCATAGGTTTTTAACCTCCAATGTATTAGTCAGACGTTATTAAGCGTTATAATAATTACATTTATTATATTTAATAGTGCAAAACAATACTTTAATCTACGGGATTACCAAATGTTAATAAAAACCGTCAACGTCAGCTATGTGTTACATCCGTTTTAAAAAACCTAAATTATTAGATTAATACCGTATCAAAATCAAACAGAATTAATGTGTCAAATTATGTGTATTTAATTCAAAGTGTGTAAAAATCTACTGCAAGGCAATAACATCAAAATTATGGCTATAGCTCTGCGAATGATTGATTCGTAACTAACCAGAAAATAAATATGAAATAATTTCCTGACATCCACATGAAGTCTTGGGCACAACTAGTGTTAGATGTCCAGTAAAATGCACTAGAAACTCTTATAATCCATGGTTTCCTATGTATTTATACTAAAAATAAATAATTAACATCAATTTTGTATAGGTTTTTGCACGAGTAAATTATTCTTATAAGTTTAATGTTCCAGTATTTCTGCTTCAAATTGAAGTTTTTTGATACAAATACAGTAAAAATAGGGTGTGACGAGAGAGTATGGACAACGATAGACCTGATTATGGATTCATTTTTAATTTTTTAACCGACTCTAAAATAATGGCTTAAATATGCCGAATAAAATATTCCAATTTCCGAAGTCATACGCATCAAGTTAAAGCTCATTATTACCTCCTCTTATTTTGAAGTCACTTAAATATTCGTCTACATTTTTTTTATTTTTCTTTAATAATTTTTTACTGGTACCGTACGTTAACCGTAGTATTTACCGATTTTCTTGATCTTATATTGAAAAGCTAGTGGCCATGTGGTTCTATTTAAATTTACGTATATACACTTCGGATATCGGAACATAATTCATTTAATTGAAGTCTGTAATTTTCTGTTAATTCACAAAGACATAGTTTAATGCACAAAACCGTTAAAAAACCTTACCTTCTCACTTTACACATTGTTTTACTAACACTGATTATTTATTTTGAGGGCTCGCAAAGTACACGGATAATGTCAAACAGTGTTCGCCCTCGCCGTTTTCTGTTTGTATGTTTGTCTACCCGGTCACGGCAGACGTGTGGTTTCGCAGGTCAAGTATGATTTCAATCACGACTATTTGTATTTTTTTTAATATATCGAGTTTATGAATAAGATTCGTATGTGTGTTTTTCGACATATTTTTAAACTCAAAACCCAAATCATTCATTTCATGTAGATTATAAATGCACTTATGAAAGAAAAATATTTGCATTTATCACCGTTTCGGAAAGGTCCCTCTAACGGCTTCTTTTAAGCTTTTATAGCTATAGAAATGGAAAATTAAACTGAATATAAGAACTAAATTTTGGCTTTCGTTCTAACGGAATGTATATTTTAAAAATATGACAGTATTGTTGTAGTAACTTCTTTGTTTCATGTATTAAAATTCATCAATTAATAGAAATTAAATGGAATTTTGAGGCTGAATTTGCTTAAACATTAACAACTATTAATGAACTTATTTATTTATTTCAAAATATATTACTGAAAATGTCAATTTTTTATATATCACTATCGACGTAAAAACCTATTTTCAGTTGGGTTACTTAATTTCAGCTTTTTGCGTCAATTTTGAAGTTAATTATTTATTCTAATACCTATCCCTTACCATTAACTTATCTTACTTTAATATTTACCTAAATGGTAAAGAAAATGGTAAAAAAGTACACTTTAGGTGCAATAAATAACATATGTAGACGATGCTATGAAACAAAATGAGTATTACTGAGATTAACGCATATTAATCAATGGGTATTTTCATGACGTGATACAGTTGCTTTATTGGGCTCGTGATCTCGAACTGAAGGCCATGGTCCATTTGCTATCCTAGATGTATTATTAGTACTCGAGTTTATATAATTACTAGCCTTTTCTCGCGGCTTTGCCCGTCGAAAAGTGGTGTCAGTGAAGTGTATAGATTTTAAATACAAATTTATTTATTTATGTAGGTATTATCTCAATCTCATGCACGACATTTTGATCCTACCATCATTTCGCACAGGTGTTTTCACGAGGAGAAAAAACGGCGTAAGAAACTTTTCAACACATTTTAGACTAATGTATAAAAATGATCTATGATGTATAAAAATGATATATAAAATTTCTAACCTTTGCGAAACCGGATGCGGCATTACGTTCTTATCATTTATATGTATTTATATTGTAGTATGAGAAGTTTCCTAAATCGGCGAGTATGTATGAAAAGAGTGATGAAAGTTGATGAAGCGAGAGAAGTATGTCAGAATCGTAGCAAATGGAAGGAAGTGGTCTCTGCCTACCCCAAAGGGAAAAAGGCGTGATGGTATGTATGTATGTATGCATTGTAGTAGGTTTTATTTGCGAACCGTACTTTCACATGTAGTTTAAACAATTTACGCAATAAAATAAATAAATATTTTATACTAAATCGAGTATGATGCTCGTGCCAAATAATATCTCTTCGTTTACAACTAACCCATGAGAACAGTAAAGTTTTCCGGTTTAAAAAGTATCCATATTCCGGTCTATAATCTATCTGTGTGCTAAATTCCATCCAGATCCGATCAGCTGTGTTCGGGTGATTGCTTAACATAGTTACATCCAAACTTTCGCACATATAATATTCTAAGATTAAGACCTTTTTTTATTTACATAAATGTGGCAAGTCTCATAAGGAAAAGTTCAAATAATGTTAGTGTTTTATAGCTATCAATTTTTCTTCAGATAACATCTTTGGAATGTTCGCAGTCGTTTTATAGTTACGTTTATACTTCCATTAATTAACAACCATGCATTTATAGCCCATTACCTGTTAAATAAAGTTCGACAGATTTTTATGTAAATGTTTTAATTATCATATGTCACCTGATCACAAAAGTTAACACGCCAAGAATCGAGCTATAATAATAGTGTTCACATTTAACTGGTTCATTGATACAGAGGGCGTGACGTAAAAACGTTTTTCATTAGTTTCTAGAAGAAAAGTTTTAGCTAGGTAAGTAGGCGACCCTTTACCAAAGATTTAGGATAGTTTCATGTTAACTTGAACAAAATCTTATTGACATAAGTACAAAGTGGCTTAAAAATATTGTATAATACATTATTATACAGAATTCATATACTTACGATTGAGGCGCATACTTTTGTATCATTTATTATCTATTCGTGATTTGCTTTAAACACTGATTAAAAATTGTAAATGTATTTGAAACCGCTAAACAATTCAAAAACTTTATGGTATTGTGTATTAATGAGATATAGGGGATGGTGAAGAAAAGCAAGAAACGCCGGTAAATGGCCAATTCCGACTACGATCTCCTATAGTCCGAAATAGTATAGGATACGTATGTTGCTTATTTACTCAAAATATACTATTTACATGGCTCCGATACTGTTATATATTCTTAAAGGTTATAGACGACTATGTTCACACATCCGGTGAATTTTCCGTAACAGGTGTATTATATTATATTCAGAGATAAGAAACTCAGCGATTGAAAACGATCTCCTGTAGTCCGAAACAGTATAGGTTACGTATGTTGGTTATTTACTCAAAATATACTATTTACATGGCTACAATACTGTTTTATACTATTAAAGGTTATAGACGACTATGTTCACACATCCGGTGAATTTTCCGTAACAGGTATATTATATGTATATTATACTCAGCGACATCAGACTCATCGATAGAAAGTAATACAATTATGTACAGGAAGTAAGTGTCTCGATGTTTTAAACGGAACCGAATCCGAATTAACAGGACGATTTAAAAAAAAGATTGTCACGTGCGACCGAGTCGCGCATTAACATACCCTTGTTTTTTCGTCCCAGATTCGTGACACTTCGTGTGCGAGCCTCGCGGTAAATAATAAATCTTTCTAATAAATAAAACAAGGGAACGTGAGCGAGATAAAGAGCGCATGCGCGTTCGGTGCGCCCTAAACGTCATTGTGACTCGCCGACGGATCGTTAAACGAATGTGAAAATATTTTGTAGGGTCCAGCGAAAGGGTTAAATGAGGTCTACATGACCAGTCCGAAATATAGTGGCTTGAACGTTCATATTCCCTCGTATTCTCGTAAACATTATAATGACAATATATGTAGGTATTTAGGTCGCTACTTCTTCGTAGATATTTTTTTTTATATACAATAACAAACTTGTTTTTAAAAGTGTATAATAAATTTATGCCCCAGTTAAGGTGGATAAGGGTCAAAACAGGAACAAAATGTCATTCAATTTTAAAATATTATTGTAAGATTTAATAACAGTTGTCACTGAAATAATCATCAAAAATTTTATAAAAATGTTTTTTCTTTTCTGCTTTAAGTTTACTACAATTATTAACATTAGAAAGTCATTAGTACTTAAAACGACCTTTGTAAGTGATGTTCCTTTCATGAACGATAAAATTAAACACGAATAGTTTCATTATTGAAAAGACATATACTTTTTGGTTGCCTTTTTTTGGGCTCTTCATAAACAATCATTTTTAACACAAGTAGGTTAATTATTGAAAAGACGTAGTATATATGTATATACTAGGTAGGAGGTCTAAATCAAGTATTTTTTTATCCATCCAGCTAATATAAAAACTAAACTTAGCACCTAGGGGATTGCCGACGACAGTCGCTACTACTAACACATTAAATAAATATGGCGGTCGCCATTTCAAAAGCCGCGCTACAGAAGCAACTACAACTGCCTTAATCATTACACATCAAGGGATATTCAATCTTATTAATAATGTCAAAGACGCTCTTGTTGTTTGCGACTTTGGTTTTCTGAAATATATTTTTTATTTTTAAGCTCCCATCACAGGTCTAATTTGTCAGTGCGACCGAGTCACCAACGCAAATACGCGTCGCATTGTGAATATGTTGTGTAAAGATGTAAAATTGTTTCCAGTTCAGACCCATGGGAACAAATGCTCTGACTTGTTTTCTACACGACATTCGCCAAACGTCTATGAAGATATAAAAAGGTATGTAAAAATATAAGGTAAAAAAATTGTGATAATTTATAACTTACTTTAGAACATTGTTAATTTTCCATGTTTACTATGCTCCTATCATCCAGTATTTAACTTCTAATAATACTGTTTCTCTATTTAGAAATTATATCTAAAAAAGAAGAAATATTGAATGACTTAATGATTATTCAAATTCACTAAGATTGAACAAGTTCTAATGTTAGTTTAATGTTAAACTATTCGAAGCAAACGATATTTATGCAAGAAGTATTTGTTGCTATTTCTTACTTTCCTACTATTACTTTATCATCATACAGCATAACCCCTTATGTCTATTATTACGGTGTAATCGTATATATTATATAGACTTTTCTTTACCACTTAGGTATACATTTTCCACGTTATACCTATTTACATCCGAAGCTTAAATAAGAAGGTTTGAAAAATTATAGTGTTAACTTTTTGTGTCTAGGTATCTTTTATGTGGCGTAATAAAATTCTTAATTATTGTCTGCTATCAATCATACAAATGTGAATGTAATGACATCATATTTTTTTATGACACATAAGTTTAAATTATTATAATCTATTTATCACTAAATAAAATCTGTCTTAATTAGCGCCACCTTTATCAAATCTGAGACTATTGAACAATATTACCTCTCGATTTACGACCTACATTTATATTATCACTTTTCTTCTCTAACGGAACCATTGCTGTTTAAAGAAGTATTTGATTATTTATACATCTTCATAGCCCGGCGGCGATTTTAAAAGCGATTGATTAAGTTAACCACGGTGCTAGTAGTATGTCGCAAAAAACTTTCCGTACTCCAGAGGGCACGTTAAGCCGTCGGTCCCAATTGTGATGACAGTCGTCACGTCACGTTGGAGACATTCGGACGGCATAAAAACTTACGACACATGGGTTGGCTACTAACCCTGCCACCAATCCGCACTGAAGCAGCGTGGTGGAGTATGCTCCTCAGTGATGAGAAGTAACCAGTGCCCAGTAGTAGACCATTAATGGGATGAAAGCATTTATTATTCAAGTAGTTTAAAAGTCCACTAACGCTATAAATACACTACGTTGATAGATAATTTACATATCCTCCTCGATTTACGTAAATGTTTTTACTTGCGTTTAGACATCATTATATCCTAATGCACAATGAATGATGTTTTGGTAACTTTGTAAAGATTTAGTCTTTGATGAAACTTTTTAATTCAACATTTTAAAGATAATCTACGTCCATAGTATAAAGCTAAAAGTTTTGCCATGTCATGTCTCAAATGGAAGTAAGAAAATTGGCTAGTAGGGAACTAGAACTGGAGGTAGGATCTTAGTAGCTTTGGCGGATAAAAGTAGCAAAATAAACTCGGATCCAGGCTAATAAATATAAACACATTTACTTCATGACTGAGGGTCGTGATCAACCATGACAGTTTCGGTTACGATTTTGCCAGGCTTGTCTATCTTTGGAAACTAGGAGGGAACCGTACTTTCGTCGTTTCTTCTCCTCTTTATAAGGCACCTTTCCCAACCGGTGGTAGATGCAAAATATTTGACGTTCATAAGAATTTATAATTATCTACCTAGATTAAATTAATGATTTAAGTTGGACTTGAGCAATAGGAATAAGGTGGACGTAGGTACACGTGAAATAATAAAATCACCAAATATAAATGTAATAATAATTTAATACCACAAACATAGCTTTTATGCTTGTGCAGTTATAAATACTATTTGAACTATACAAATAATGATTAAGTCATAAATACACTGGCTCTGTACTTTACAATAATATAATTAACAGCTCTATTAAAGCTAGTCATATTTCATTGGATTTCTGTAACAGTAATATAAATAGTTAACAAAGAATTATGTAATACTAATGAAACTAGGAATTATATAATACAATTAAAAATTATCCGCAGTATCGCCACGGCGAGAAGCGAGAACATTTGTCATCAGAACCATAAAACAAACCTATCATGAACCAGCACAATAATCACAAGAAACAAAATAATTTACTATCATTGACACAACAATCGAGTTTGGTGGAATGAAGTTTAATACTAAAATCTTAAATACAATAATACCATTAACAAAGAAATTGAAACTAAAACGGATATTAAGCGAGAAATAAATAAGTTAAGACCTTGACTAGGATATCGGAAAATTTAGAATGTTTATCTGCCTGTTACAACCATAAATAATACATTTTTAAATTCGTCACTATTTACAAAAAAAATATATGAAAAGGAACTAATTCGCTCTAGACCAAAATGGCAATGTAATGGCAAATACATTTTCTACTATGTTTAAACAGCCAAAGATGCAAACAATTCTACGACGAGGAGATTCTCTGTATTGGGCAAAACGTTTACAGACTGTTCAGTATTAACTAAGGTAATACGATCGCGTTTTAGTCCTAAGTAAAAGCACCAACGATTAAGTAAAGAGCCCAAATACAATTCGGGTAAAGGGCAGTCGTTCCGCAAAATTGTTAGCGGTCTTAACAATTAAAGTTAATAAACCGAATTGTAGCCTCAATTCGCGGCGATTGGAGGGTTGACTTCGTACATTTTCTGGAACACTTGACCCAGGTACTCCAAGTAGTTAAGGGTATCACGATAAACTAGTAGAGCGAAGGTGATTTTGTCCGGGTGGATCTCCGGCAACTCTGAATCCGGCAGAGGTAGTATTTCCAGCTTACGGGACCGCATCAATTCCTAGAAAGAAATAAATACAGTCAGATATTTTATGAAGGAAAACGATTCTTGATTATATTATGAAACAGTTCCAAAATAAACATCTGAGAATGTATTAGATAGATATCTAAGCGTTAATTGTTCTTAAAATATACCAGTAAAGTATAAAATGTGAGACAATTCACAATTTGTTGTTTTTCAGACCATTTATAATTAGTGACTAGCTACTGTTATTAAGAGAACCAAACCTGATATTAAAAAGAATCAAATATTGTAAAATTTATCGTTTTAATGACTAAAGCTATTTTTGATAAATTAAACTATTCAATGGTTCCTTAAATTTACATTATCTTTTAGCTAATGACTTTACTTACATTGAACAAACAAAGCACGGCGCGTACGTTGTGCATGCTCTCTGTGATGTTCTGCTTGACTGACGCGTCCACTGTCACCACGTCGTCATTCAGCCCGTTGTTACTAATAGTGTACAACCCCGCCACGACCATCTTCAAACCCTTGTACATAGATGGCAGCACTGAATCGATCTTTTTCTGTGAACAAAGATACGGTGATATTAGAAAACGCTGATCGTAACTTAAAGTTACGAATCTGTCTGTGAATTCAATTAACAATATGCTTAATTCATATAGTTAATAGTGATAATATTTGATTCTTGAAATGTAATTTTGTGTATATAATTTTTAATTCTGTAAAGTATCGCTACCAGAACACGCAATTTTCCCTTGAAATTTGAGTGTGAATTGCGAAGTCACAATCAAACATAGATTAGGCCTTACAGCCAATACCAAAATTATCAACTTACAAAATGCGTATCAGTCCGAATTCGAAAACATACATTTTGATAAAGACCATCGAATTGCGAAACCATTGTGTTCTCACGTAAACGATAGTCGGCTGACAACAATGAGTGCCACCGACGATGTCGCTTCTTTGAATTCGATTGAAAAACTCATACGGATGCACGTTTTTGGCATCAGCGAATTTGCCGCCCCACGATTAAGAGAACAATAAAATCGATTCGGTTAGGTAACAGCTATTATCTTGTCGAAATAAGACTGCAGATAAATCGAGTGACTGTCTCCGGGCGTCGGGGACGGATGTGTATGGTTAATTATCTGGTTTGAAAAAAAATAAAGCAAACAGGATCTTGTTACAGTTTGAACTAATTTGCTTTTTATCGAACGTATTTTGAGATATTGAAGTATCGATTTGTGCATGATGTAGGAAAATTTAACGCTGAATGATCGTAATACTAACGACTGTGAAATCTCATGTTTTTTCCCAATTTCCAATTTCCAACCTCATCAACCTACTTCTGTATTGATTATAGATTAAACTCACCATTAAACTATCCATGAACTCTTCAGACATAGCCTGGTTAAGGACCTTCGTCTTAGGCAAGGCGTCTTCAGGGAACCAGGAGAACTTCCGAAGCCAATCGTAGTTCGCCCACATCGGCAGAAGCTGGTCAAGCGTAGGATAACTATGCAGCTTTGATGCCTGTAACAATGACAAATTACATCAGTCAAAAAAGTCAATTTAATAACATTTTTGCATATTTTCAAAAAATGTGATTTAGTCCTTTTTTATAAGTGGTTATGTATGGGTGTTAAAGCGCATTACTTTATTAACTTTATTTACGCATATTAAAAAATCAAATTAAAAAAAATCATCATATATGTATAAGAACACATTCGCTTTGATTCTGTTTATTAAAGTGTTGTTCGATATGTATACGGGTAGATCGAATTCGATCGATCAGCAAAAAACAATATTTTCGACTGTAACTCATCAACCATGTTTCTGATCGATATAATGTTGTATACCAAAACTATTTTCAGAGAATTCTGAACAATGTTGCTAAGGACATCAATGCTCTATTACCCACTATTTGAGAGTCTATAAAGAACAAATAAACAAACAAACACACAAACATTGATTTATATACATATAGATTACTTTTTGCTTTTTACTGTTACAAAAATAAAATGAAATTCATTTTTTCCGTAACAACATAAAATCTACATAAAACATAAAACACCTATTAAAAACAAGACAATTATCCGTGGTAAGATATAAGTCTAGTCCTACAAGAACAAAGTATGAATCAGCACAGTCACGCTACGGGTCCCGTTGATTTCTTTGAATGATAAAAATAGGTACACCAGTTAGTGCAACGTTGATTGACTTTCATGGAAAACGACGATTGGACGGAAGATTATCGTGCGCAGCTTCCTCTATTGACGCCGGTATAAATAAGGACGCGCTGCAGACTCCAGAACCATCAGTGGCCATCTTGGTAGCAGCATACCAAGTTGCATTTCATTTCTCCAAAGGAAACAGGTATGTACTTGAAAAATTCAATCCTTGATTACATACGTTCTATGTTAATTAATTAATTAGACACTTCGATCCGTATTTTTTAAGTCTAAGACGAAAAGCGCTACTTCTTATAGGATTTAAACTATCGCTTATCGATCCACGTATATTTTTTTAGAAGACGGATCTCCTAGCAGTTTTATGGGACAGTCAAGGCCGTGTGAAAGATGAGATCGAAACCGGAGGACTGACCGCCGCTACCGCCGACATGTCACGTAACAACCGTTTCGACATTAAAATTTGACACTATGCCCTGAACATACGTGACTTACTACTAGTAATTGAATGTCGACTTTAAACGACAAACGTATAGGTTTCATTTTGTGTGCACCGATCCCCGAAATATGGCAGATGCAACGTCGATTTGACAGAAAATAGTCCCTTTCAATGCGATTAGGTGAAACATTGTTACGTAACAATACGGCTAATTAAAAGCGGTTTAAGAATCGTGACAAACTACCCAAAATCCTTGTATTGTGAAAGTCCTTATCGGTGGGTCGATGCAATTAAACAAAATTCAATTGAAATTTATTTCCAAATAGCTGAGCCCTAACGAGTCTAATTCAGATATGATTGCAAACGATTTTCAGATACTGTTGCAAGCGATTATGATAAAGAATTTCAATGTAAGCATGGTAACATCCCCTCAAATTTTACCTTATTAAATTTTTATCTTCGTCAACGGCTTTGAGGGTAATCATTTTAGCTGTAAAAGCTATATTATGTCCCGTAAACGTCTGTTTTGGTACACCAATAAATTGATTAATTCGGCTTAACTTTTCATGTAACGTAAAGGGCTAAGATATACCAATTATCCAAATAATCGACTGGTTATAAATTGACTGCCAAAATAAAATACCTAACACTAATTTAATTAATCAATTTTCGTTTATAAAAGAAAAAATCTATCAAAATAAAACTGATGCTTGGGACAAATCGTCCGAGCATTTATTTTTAAAACACTCAAGAATTGTATTTTTATTATGTGAAGCAAGCTATTATTCTCTTACGTACTTTATTAATATTTAACGGTATTACATTAAAAATCTTTTTCATATATTTCGAATTGTTAAACGTATGTCAAATTCACTAAGCACTAAGTTATACTGCAGTATTTTTACACATATAACAAATCTCAAAGCTTTACTTTTATTGTTATCGTTGACTTGAATAATATCTGCGTCATCGTACTGTCAAGTCATAACAGTTTATTTAAGAGAAATAAAATAGCGCTTCGGTGCTCATATTCGCTGGGACATGGAATGCGATGTTTGTATACTTGTATGATGCTATATGTGATACACAGGTGTGCGTCCGGTCCTCACGGCTCGCCATATCCGAAACTACCTTCTCATAAACAGCTTTATTACTAATATCAACTACTTAATCGTTTCGACTACTTTAATATTTGAGAACATTACATAATTATGTCAAATAACCATAAGTTTACAATTGAAATAGACTTAGTGGCAGAAGCACAATTTGCTAATTCATAATTATCTGTATCCGATTTAGAGTAATGTTAAAACTCTTTTATTGTTTACTTAATGGTATCATTAACTCTAATGGGAACTGCATATGATTCTAATAAATAAATAGAGGAATGGGCAATGTTTGCATTCTGTTAAAACGTGGGTGGGCCTTAGCTTAGAAATTTGACGAACTAGCATCCGGATACCTAGCTAGAAACATCGGAAGCTTATCAAATAAAACTGCACTCACACATAAGCGCAACATGTTGTATTAACAGCACACGCGCACGCGATCCAACGCGCCAGACAGCCTGTCGCCCGTGTGAACAGCGCTATCGCACTAAGTATGTACATATTGTATGTAATGTCATGTATAATTCAATGTTTATACATATATCTAGCTGCAAATGACACGATAAGCATAGCAGATGGATACGACTCAAGGCGTGATCGCGTGGGGAGCGCCCTACCCGATCGCGTTACATACTTGAATTAAAAAAGCGAAGAATGCCGAGACTTTTTGATGGATATCAACGTAATACCAGTTTGTAGATGTGACGTGATAACTTGACGCCGACGTAGTCCAAAATGTGTTTATGCTACATTCACACGGTGGTCAGCGCGGAGTCACACAGTACCGGTAGGGTTCGTTGAATTTGTTATTGCGTTCTCGGTACGGCGGCCAGTTATTATTTGTAAGGAATGGGTTGACGACAGATATGACAGCATAATTATGAAATTTGGACGTTGTGTTTTTATATGTCACACGGTCTGTTTTGTTGTTACGACTTATAATTTTCTTTGTCTTCGCGTATCATGTGCAATGTTGCAAAGTCAGAAATCGATATGAATAAGGCACTAAATGCCGTTTGCGAGTGAAACTCGAAACTGAAACAAAGGAGATGTAAACGTCCTTGTGAATCACTAACAATGGCGGTTCATCGTCTGCGGTCTTCATCTAAATCGCAATAAATATGATACATTAGTAACGAATGACCGACATTAAGGGGAGAGGTAGAAAAAAAACGTCGGGGCAGGTGTGTCGCGCAATACTAATGCGCAATCAGTATTCGATGCGTACGCGCACCGTCCTGTACTTCGTTCCGGCTACTGTGCGTCGATAATGTCATTTTACGACGGGGAGGCAGCGGTGAGCGAACAGGACGTCGCCGTCGTTACGACCGGCGAGCCTATTACAAATGCCACCATACCTCATACGCGAACATCGCACGCCACGTCGTGATGAGTTAAATCGAAATCAATCTATTGTTCCCCTTCCATTGACTGCTCGACACTCAATCACACGTTGACATTATCAAACGCAATCGAAATGTATACGCTGAACACACACCCGCCGCAGCCGTCGATACCTCTAAATACAATGGTAAGGGGTCATCCATAAATGATTCGAGGCGCGACAGCGACATCGCATTATTGCTCGTTGATCGGGCTACCTTACTTCCGATTCGGAAACAATATATTCCTGGTATCGATCGACAGAATTGTCTTAAGTCGATTCATAAAACATGTAATTCATTTAGATGATCACTTTTGGATGCAAATTATGTTTTTCAATTCCGAGGAATCTCTGAAGAGGCTAGCTGGGATCGCTTTAAAGAAATGTAAGAGGACCAACGTAAATTGAAAATTGAACGCAGCTTTATCAATGTGCAGACATGGCGTCGCATGAGTACAGTACAAAATTATAATTAAAAGGGAGGAAGCGGCCGCGGCCGGACGTACAGACGCAAAACCGGCGGCGCCCGCGTCGATGCAATCTCTCTACCACGGCAACCGACGCGGTGAGAAAACGGCGCTAAAAACGTGCACGCGATGAATCGTTAATGGATGAAATTTCGTGTGAAAACAAACACCGAAAACATTAAAAATCAACAAACGGTCTATTCAATATGTTATGCAAAGTTTATTTCGCTTTGTAGTTTACTACAGACACTTTCATTCATAAATTGATAAAATCACTTTAAGCTCTAAAGGTATGCGGCGATGTCCTTAGTTTGAAGTTTTATTGGTATTGGTCGGTCGCGGAGTGCGTCCGTTCATTTAGAGCGACGCGGCGAGCATAACGATGCGGCCCGCGAATACTACGACGCGATTGTCTCGACACCCGGCCCGATTCATCAATGAAAGCGAACGAACAATTTTTAATAGAGCTTTCGATTATTAACTATCAGCTACAAATATAGGCTGTCGTAATGTCTAATAAATTATGCCCAAAGCAAATCCTTTACTATTGCTGATGGCTTATAAATCAACGTAAAGTGGGGGACAACCGGAATATCTTTAATAGGGAAATCACAGAGGTTGTCGTATAATATTATTCGTAGGCAAATTTTACGTTTTTATAATGGAATTCGATTTCGATTTTATTTAAAATATTAAGTAACAAGAAGGCTATTTCAAAAAAGCATAAGAAATACTCCCGTAACTTCATCAATGATTCATTTAGTTTTTACAACGTCTTGTAACCGATCTAGTAGTAGAGTATAATAAACGAATGGGATTTTTATACTGTGCTAGTAAAATAGTAAATGTTAATTTACTGTTACCATTTGATTTAGAATGTTAATTTTTAAACCTGACACGGGCATCGGAACTAGTCAAACCACCTAAATATCTCATTCAAACTTTAACGACTTCATAATTTTCTATCGAAGCACGAAAGTGTTTTTAAATTTTCCATTAACAGTCACCCAATTGCATCTAATCTTATTTAACTCGTAATCAATGTCACAAGTCGTAGTGTCATGATTGCTTACAATTTATGGATATATGTTCATTTTTTTAATAATAATCTGTATGATTGTAGATAGAATAAACATCTAAGTAGTACTCACCAGTTTGTCTTTGTACTTCGCCGATGATTCGTAGGCGTTCCGCGCTTGTAAAGCTATTTCCTTCGCTTTGTTTGGAGAGTATTGTATTTCTGATTGTGACTGAAAATAAATAAAATGTTATTAGTTTTTAAATATTTTATTCGTTATTAACATAGCACATCGCTCTATGGTTTTTTGAGACGAGGATTGCATGAACACATTTATCGTTACCATACAAACAAAATCCAAGAATTTGTAATGAGAACCCTTCGATTCCCTTCATTACTGGATCCTGATTAGTTTTATATCGGTAATATCTAAGACACGAGAGGTTTGACGAAAAAAATATAAATTTATATAAATTGCACTGCAAACGATTCCTTAGCCAAGGTTTTAACCCACATAGCAATAATTACAATGGAGTCTCGTTCGACACATACTTGTATTATAAATAGTACGGTATTCTAACAATAGATTACAGAGGTTCTATACATTGACATTAATATTCAAAACTCTAGACTGCAGCGGTCACACTCCCCGCGTGTGTCCGTCATACGATGACGTATTAGCGTCTGCATGGGTATGTGTCGTTCGGTCAACCACCTGTTTGCTCTGCTTCACTTCTCTCTACATCTACTATTTACTTAACAGGCAGAGCATTTTGGTCCTCAAAAAGTATTTAGTATCCCTATCAAACACAATCTACTAGCAATTAGGTAAGGTCATAGGTGTTAAGATCTCTAGCCTATTTCTTAAAATTATATCCTAATGTATAAGTTGCGTCTATGCTATATAACTTTATATACGTATACTCTTTTTTTTAGATATATTAATATAATAAGTAAAGAGCAGCCATCGTTAGTGTACATGAGCAAAATTCTCATCAAGTCTTCTTCATGAGCATCTTCATGGATTCATTAATTGACACGAAAATATAGTAATAGTTCGTTTTGTATCTAACTAACCAATACACATAGACGAGTCACAAAAAAAGAAAGGAGGTATAGGCTTTCTAGTTCTTATGTTGACCAGTTGTTAAATTCATATATATTCTTAGGATATTGAGTAGAAAACACTTACATTGGAGTCATAATCGCATGGGTTGGCCCACAGACTATTCTCGCCCGTGTCGCGGCGTTGTCGCTCCATGGTGCGCCGTTTGTGCGGCGCAGCTGTCGACTGCGGAGAGAGACCGCCCACCAATAACACCAGGCACACTGCCGCGCAGACGTTGACGTATCCTGAGGACACGACCAATATTAAATAATGTGCAAGAGGACAAACCCGTGGGGCAATGCGTTGGGGAATTGTCGATACCTTGATTCCGGAACTTAGTATCTACTATACATTACAAGTTACTGGCTCATAAAAGTTGCTATGAAATACGATCCTTACGTTCACAACTTAAGCAATTTTTATATTTTTATATTTACTTATCACTTTCCTCTTTCATTATCCACAGGAAAATCTGCATAGTAGATTTTGATACTGCCTTAAGATAAACACGATTTTTTTGTAGTGGTAAATCGAGGAGGTATCTGGAGTAAAATGAACTTGGGTACTTCCATGTTTTCTGATAAAGATGATCTTTTCTTCTTTATATTCTTTTGCTAAAAATACATTAAGAATGGAAGATCAAAAGAGAAACGGAGACATAGAAATGTACTCCAATAGAAGTTATCTGTAAGATATTTATTTTTAGTATTCTCAGCAAGGAAGACCGGCATTTAATCTGGGAGTTTTGTTGAAATTAAGTGTTGGTATTTTCAATTGAATCTATGGATATTTTATGGAAATGAACTGTTTTAAAAGTAACCTCGTGTGTCTCAAATAGAACATGAAATTTTTTTACAGTTTAGAAATTTTCTGCTCTATGCTTTCGCTTTATTAGATGTTCAGACTAAATTTTTAGTTACGAACTGTATAGACTTTATTTACAAGTACAGTATAAACTATAATAAACTCGTGTAACATTGTAGAAATGTAATCATATAAAATTATTTTAAAACACAGAACAAGCATATAGATATTTTAAGTAACAAATGTTACAGTACACCAAAGTGAATTTCATTGGTGTAGAACGCAGTTCAAACTATATAAATGTATATTTCGATTAAGGAACTGGATTATATGACTTGCTATCGAATAGATTTTTGATTTATTTACTACAAGATGACCAATACAACTTCGTTTCGCCAAACAATTAATGAATCATTTACATAAATTGACATAACTTCTTTGTTTATTAACTGATTTAAATGAAAAAACACTAAATATTAAGTAACATCCACCACAGTATAATCATGAAAACTGCATTCAAATAGGATAAGCACTTTCTGAGATTAGCTTGCACAAAGGCACAGACATACAGACAAACAGCCAAAATAAAAAAAAAAAAAACATTGTTTTGGGTTCTCTTACGTATAGAGTACGTATAGATCTTACGTGCTTTATGATTTTTTTAAATATTTACCATGTACAGACAGCGATCAGATACAGTTTTATACGTTTATTCTTTTTGCGCAACTGACCGCCGGTTTCTGAAAGGCTGATCAACAGAAAATTATGAAATAAACTGTCAAACATCAATCGTGTCATTTGATTTGAATAATTGTTCAGTTAAACGAACTTAAAATTTA
>DWJN01000486.1:0-23726 GCA_018248895.1 Carystus phorcus
ATATGGCCGAACATTTTGACTGACGTCAACAGGACTTATCAACTCATGACATCATTAGATCAGTCAGACAGGATATTAAACTGTGGGGCTCTATTAAATTTTGACCATCTAGAAATTGGAAGCCTACAGAGAAAATTTACGGCGCACTAAGATCTATTGTATTGTGGCATTGCATGATTCTCCATAAAATATATTTTAATAGCACATATGTTAAAAAAATGACAAGCAGCTTACCTGAAATCAGTTAATTAGCGCCTATTTTAAAATAAATTCGCTCGGTGTCACTTCGCACACACACAATGCACCAAAATACAGCACAACGATGAAATGAAAGGCTTTCACTGTCAGACTCTCAGTGAATCGGTCGATCGACTCAATGAGGTTAGCCACTGAATGCGCAATGTTTTGACTATGCGCATTGGATTTAACCGCGGTTGGCATGCGCGTTCAAATACATTTCATGTTTGAATCACGCCCACTTTTGTTGTTACTGATTACTAAATAAGAAAAAACTGTTTTACGTACATGAATTTAAGCGTATTTCAGAATAATCTAACGAGTGACAACTGACAATGATAAGTCAAACAAAGTAAACAAACCAGACACCGGAAAATACATAAAATGTAAGAAATATTAGTGACACCTATGATTCAATAGCAAGCATTAATTATTTTAACTGAGTTTAATTTTAGTAACGCTATTACACACTAGATGTCGCTACCACAAAGAAATTAACTCCATATTGCATCAAAACAAAAGTTTCCGATAATATCTAAGATACAAGGAGATAATAGGGATTATTCCTATCTTTATGCGTGAGCCTAATATATAAAAACATAGTTTATGGAGAGCATGTGGAAACATTTCAAACTGCCATAGGTGTTTAGTATCTACATTTTGTTTTACCTCAATATAAAAGGTCGCGTAAATAAATATACTAAGTATAAAATTACCACAAGTGAACTGTATGTTTTTGTTCAGCTGTAAAGGAAATATTAAGGCTTTTTGTTACTTATAAATTACTTATAACCACCGCGAGCTACCGGGCTATGAACGCTTCAATGTAACTTAGATGTCTATTTATTTTTGTCTTGATCACACCTACACCTTATTTCTATTTTGCCTATCTATAAAATTTTACATGAAAATTGATTTGTTTCATGTGATGCCACCTACGTATACTAAATCGCACCTTCTTTTAGTTAATTCGCAGAATGTTTTATTTATTATCTATAGATTAATTAGCTTAATAATTCTCCGTGATTAAAAATCAGCACAAGGACATTAATATACTTAAAGGAATTAATGAAACACGCAACTTGTGATACCATTAAAACAGGTTTATGTTTTTAGTAAATAGCGCCAAACGAGCAAATGGCAATCTAATGGTAAATGATCACTGGCCATTATTTCTCATGGACTTTCAAGTTTTAAAATTAGAAGTTTTGACACGTTGCTAGCCCATAACATTATCTAAAGATTACTAGTAACTGCCCTTGCTTCCTTTTGGCTTTATAACTGGAAGAAGTGCGGCTTATTTATATTTTAGACAGTGTATAAAGAATGCTTATTTGTTCTAAACGTAAATAGGTACGTTAATACACGTACAAGTTTTTTTACATTATATAAGGTTGTTTCCGTGCTGCC
This sequence comes from Carystus phorcus, assembly GCA_018248895.1. Lineage (NCBI taxonomy): Eukaryota > Metazoa > Arthropoda > Insecta > Lepidoptera > Hesperiidae > Carystus > Carystus phorcus. The sequence continues at coordinate 1,648 of DWJN01000486.1, forward strand.
GAGGGCACGTTCAACCGTTGTTCTCGGTAATTATCATAAATATACCAGCCTAGCATTTACTTATACTTACTTAAAAAAAATATAGCAGTCCTCAAGCCATATCGGAGACCTTCGGGCGACATAAAAACTCGTCACTTGGATTGGCGACTAAATCCTCTACCAATTCGCACTTGAAAATGTAATGCTTGAATTAAGTTCAAATTGAAGGCTTTCATCAATCATCATGTTTGATCGACGGTTAATCAAATTCTGACACCATTGATTATGGATTTAATGCACGTCAGCTACATTTCATAAGCGCTTTCATTTTTCAGACCACGTAGAAACATTGGTTCTGTTTGGCAGTAGAAACTTAGAAAGCAGTTTCTAAGTTACTTCGGAAGCTATCGGACGTTGTTTTTGGTAGGTCCGCGGTATAATCATCCTTCGATAGGAACTTTAACTTAATGTGTAGAATAAGACAATTGATATAATCAAATGTCTATTTAAAAGTCGTAGCTTTTGTGGCCTACGGATCTACTAATGACCTAGGCCTTCATGATTATTAGAATGATTTTTGGAAAATGAATAACGCATTGTCTTCAATCTATTAAAGGTCCAGTAATGGGCACGAGTCTCCTCTCATTACAGACGAGAATATATATTTTTTTTTAATAGATTTATTAAAGTGTCTGATCCGACTTTCCAAAAAATTTCATACAAACTATTAAATTACCTTTCTTCTGCGATATCGCATTAGCGCTACGGTTAAATAAAAGAGAGATAAATATTGATATTATATTGTTGTGTACATAGTTATTTTATTCTTATAAATGATTCGGTATAAAAAATATTATTCGCACTTAAACCCTATTATTGCAGCGATCGATTTAACAATCGAATACCAAAGCTGTCACACTCAAGGAGCGTGCAAGTGTTTGATAACGTATCGGTTATAAATCGTTATATAAGTTTGAAGGTAACGGCCGCTACACTCGTTATACGTCGTTATCAACGTTATCCATCAACAAGTATCGTAAAGATATAGCTAACGGATAAAGAATTGCCAGTATCTATGTAAAGATAACGACTTAAATAGAATGTTATGTACTGAATTAATACTTTTGTTTGCGTTTTTTATATAAAGATAAAATACGAAGAAAAGAAAAGGTAATAAGAAAGAAATTCGGAATAGAAGATTAAATAGAGTGTTACATTTTTACAATAAATTCTAAACTTGATTAAAGATTTACCGACTGACAAAGTTAAGCGAGATATGAAAGCATGTCTTGTTCTTAAATTTAGCATGGATTGTTCATAAAATTTTCTACTTAACGTATATAAAGAATTCTTCTGTTCGTGTGTATATTAAAAAAAAATACTAAAAGAATTCTAAACTAACTAATGATCTTTTTTATATGTAATTAAGTGGATTCGAGAATGGCGTACATTCACAATTCTATCGGATAGAAAATGTTTTTTTATTTATTCGTCTAACATCTGCTAAATCCGTTCGTTTATGTATAATTTATGTGTTATGTATTGCACTTATGTTTTTATTAAGGCTGATTGATGTTGACATTCTAAATACTAATGATCATAAGGCTTTAATGCCCATTACACATAATTTGCATTGATAAATTGCTAATCGCCCTATAATCTGAATTCGAATAAATCTTTATATATGCATCAATTAATTACTGTCGATGTAATTCCGCTACTCGTATCTAATCATCGTTAGGTTTATCTTTGCTGAAAGTTACGTGTCAGGCGAGGCACAAAGATATTATTTTATTCGTTAATCTAACTTATTATTCAACTTGTTCATTTGTTTTTTCCACTTGTTCATTTGTTTTTTCAACTTGTTCATTTGTTTTCTTTTCTTTTTAAGACTTTTTACGATTATTTAATGTCTATATAAAATATGTTAACAAGCAACAATATTAACAACATCAAACAAATTATTCACATCAAAACAGCCTACGTTCGTCAGCTAATAAGTTTTGGGTCTTAAAATATTTAACTCAATGCTCCATACAAAATACCATTAGTTTTTAGATCAACTGTGAAAATATTTTTAGTAGTACAGGCTTCTCCGACCACGATTTCGTCGGCGATTGAAAAACTTTCCTCTTATTTATTCCTTTACTTTTGAGAAGAATAAGAAATCCCAAGAAGGTGTATCAGGGTATAGGATGTATGAGTTGAGGATTCAACGTCAGATTCTTCACTTTAGCATTGTTCTAAGAATGTATGCGTCGAGGCATTATCGTGACAATATTTCAGGCATTCAAGCCACGCCTTTGATCTTCTCTTCCTCACAGTTTAAAAAGCTTTGCGCAATGATACAGTAGTATACATTTTGCAATAACTGACGTACATCCACCATTGCAACACAAAATCCACACTTTTTTACATTTTCTACTTTCTTTTCTATTTTTATATTCATATTTTCTACTTTCTAAGTAGCTATATCCGGCACTCATTGCGGGAACAAAAATTAAAGAAAGTCTGCATATATGTCAAACATCTCCAAGTACAGTCAAAACGTCTGTCTAACCGTCAGCAAAAATCAACATCTACGACTGGAACTTATCAACCAGAGTCCGATGTATATAAATTCGGTACCAAAACTTTCTTTAGCGAATTCTTAACTAAATCGCTAAAGACCTCAGTCCTCTGTCCCTAAGATTTTAGAGTCCATAAAGGACAAACAAACGAACGAACAAACAAACAAAAAAAAGATCTATATTGATGATTAAATCGAACTATATTTCTTTCAGATTCAGTAAAGAACTTAATAACAAGGTGTTACCATGTCCCCTAGGCTCACAATTTTTGTTACGACTGTACAATATTTGACATTCTCAATCTCTCGCAAATCATCACCGATAAATCAATATTATCGTGCGCGGTAATCGGGTATTAGTCAAAGCTTAATTGTTATCATGTGTATAAGCAATCGATTGCGTATTTAGATCTACATCAACGAGGGGTAGGACGGAAACGTTCATGTCCTTGAGTCTGAGTGTACCTTGTGTTTCCCGCCTAAACAATAGATTATTGCGACGATTTTAAAGCTCTTAAGTTACATGTAATACTCCATAAATACTTTATTTAGATGGAACGTAATGTGAAATTTTAACACGAGATAGACTTATGTTTTGTAAAAGAAAGAAGGGGAATTTATTTCATACTAGTTTCACTCGTCCGCGTGAAAACCCTTTATCGTAACGTAAAGGTGGGAATGAGAAGTTTTCCTGCGGTAAAAAGTACCCTATGTATTATTATGATATATACCCTATATTACTGTAAAGTTTCATCCAAACCCGTCCAGTAGATTTTTCGTGAAAGAGTAACAAACATCCTCACAAACTTTCGCATTTATAATATTAGTAAGAAAAGTCAACTTTTATGAACACATTTTGATTTTGTTATTGAAATACTGTTGGATACATATACGGGTTTTCGACTGTAACTCATCAAACATGTATCCGATCAATATAATAAGCTTTTTCTGAGAATTGTAAACAAAGTTGTTAAAGACATTGGCGATCTATTTTCTACCATTTCAGAGTCTATAAAGAACAAATAAACAACTTCGCAAACACTGATTTTTATATATATAGATTATAAGTTGTAGCATAATTACATAACAATATCAAAGTTGGAACAGCCATTTTCACTTGCTAATACTTGAAAATGATAAAACATTTTAGATAAATAATTTGTGATAAGCACTCGTATTATAATACTATAAGGAATTGATAAGTCACTTAGGCTTAACTGACTCTTAAATGTTTATCTAACATTAGTCCAATGACTATACATAATTTACTAACGTGTCCTACGATTGAACCGCTTTTCATATATCAATCCTCGTAATTGAATAACCATAGAATAAAATGCGAAAATACGATCTACCCGATGGCTTTTAATGACGTCACAGGACAAAGGGACTTTAAGACAATTTCTTATAATGCTTCTTTGAAGTACAAAATATAGACCTCGCTAGATAATCCTCGGAATAGAGCACTGGATTTGCAGCAGAAACGATCATACAAATTGGATTCGACTATTAACGACAGAGATATAGAATAAAATGATCTATGTAATAATTCAGATCAGATTGATGAGTTTTAAGATTTGTGTTTAGACTGTTCAGATCTTTTGTGAAAACATGGATTTCTCATTAGGAATACTTGTAATATAATATATGTATATGTGTATATTTATAATATTTATATGTATAAGGATACCAAATAAAACAGTTTCACAGGCAATGTCATTTTTTTCTCATGAAATGTTTTATACTGTACTTTCTTTTCGGCCATGTCGTTAAACTCAAATTGGCAGGAGGTACAACTTTTTACATGAATACATTTTCGAATACAGATTTTCTACGCCGACATTTTTTGTAATATCTAAAAAGTACGTGTCACGGTGTTTGTCCGCTATGGACTCCTAAACTATTTCACCGATTTTAATCAAATTTAGTACACCGTGTCCAGTTTATCATATTATGGAATAGCGAATACTTCTTTTCACATCAAACTGTTATCATAGTGATCTTTTAATATCACATACATTTAAACCTGAGCTATCGTGCAATTAGCTGGATATCCTAGAATGCGTTTGAGAACTGAATTAAATATGGCGCCGTGCATTCGTCCCATGTCGAATCACAATAATTGGCCTCGCTGAACCACGGCCGGTTCGGACCGATGGAAATGGAATACCATAAACACCTGAGCGCTAACATGCTGCTTAGTAAATTGTCTTGAATCATGAATTATTTTTTTGTTTATTTTTCAATCAAAATATTTTTTTTACATTTTATAAGTTATTGCTTAACTGTTCTTTGGTTCTATACGTATTACACTCATCAGGGAAAATATCTTTTTAATGTGCCTGAATGTAAAATTCCATTATTTAAAAAACTAATTGCATTTAAAAAATTATACAAAAAAGTACTCTCCTACGAAACATTTAATAACGCGTATACTGAACACTATAATCCTGTAGATTTCAAAATAGTATGTATAAAACCGTTGTTCCAACAGTAGCGGCGTTATCTACTCAAGACTTTGTGCCGCTTTTCCCATTTACTTGGAGGGTTGTAGCTTGCCAAATAGATAAAATAACTTACAAAATTGCAATAGTTTCGTGTGTATTTCACTGTTTGGTACAATGGTTTGTCTTTTAACAGAAAAAACGTATGCCAATGCTTTCATTATTGAACTCAAATTCAAAATCATTTATATATGTATGTATTCGTGTAGGTCATATCTAAATAAACTTATGCACGTAATTTTTTTGTTCTACCGCCGCGCCGTTCCGAAAAGGTGCTTTTACATCGAGGAGAAGGAACTGCGGAACTTATTTTTTTTCTCAACCATGTATTTTCACTTCGCTCCTGTAGTATGTAGCATTTTACATACCCAAATGGTTGAGAAATAAAGTCGTCCGTAATTGGCGAAGGAAGACCGGTTTTCTCGTAGGAATTGGCCACTTCTCTGAATATTTTACTAACTAAAGCTGCCAACGACGAATCACGTATTTTGCAATACGAGGAAAATCTGTTTCAATTTTTTTTATTTATTTCGTACGTATAGACGATCCAAATTAAAATTAATTTTTATAGTTTAATATAATATTAACAGGGCACAAAATAAGAATAAATAAAAAAGTAAACAAAAAAACATTGAGTCAGTGGTTTTTTAAGTGCTGTTTTGACTTTTTTCGCGGTCTCTTATCTCATTTATGTTATTTAATTATAGTTAGGGTGTGCTAGTATAATATTTTTTCTGAGTAGCTTTATGACATGGAGTTTTTCAAAAATGCTGTAAAAGAAGATTTTTCTCAGTTATTGTAGCTATATTTTATAAAAAAACGACAAACATGTAAATAAATTTTCGCTGTTAAAAGAGTATCGGATTTAAATGTTGTTTTGCATTGTAACAGAGTAGCTAGCTGGCCTCTTGATCTTCTACAGGCTGCATTTTGGAGTTTGCACACGGACTGTTCGACATAGTTCCGCCATCTCCATTTTTCCATCGAATATCTCGACGTACGGCGAGCATCCATCCTTACGTCGTTAAAATCCCGTCAATATTAATGAGGCGGTTTGCTTCGTCGTTCGTTATGCGTACCGTACAGGATTAGAATAGTTTGCCTGCCTGGTTACTTACGATATGGGACTCTTCATAAGGATGAATAGGCTTTTACTAAGTTAGTATGTCCACCAACTTAGACGTCTTTACCACTTACCTACCATCAGTTGGTTTACGTCAAGCATTGACTTATCTAAGGTAAGAAAAAAACAATATTTGGGTAATAATCTATGCGTTAATGAGTCATGATCAGTTTTCATTCTAGCAATATTCTGAACCTAATTATAACACAATACGCTATCCTAACAGCTTTTAGAATGATTTCACATAATATCGATATACTATGATGACATGTTCCAATATAACTTTTGAGTATACGTAATAATTTCAGTGATCAAAGTGTTCTGTGATTTCGCCTTTTTAGCGATTTAAATAGGGGTAAGTCTGTTAAAAAATAAAACTATCTTGTATTGTTGCCAACGGATTCGGCCGATGTTTATCTCGCAACATAAAAAAAACATTTTCTATTGGATCGAATTGTGAATCTAAATCATTCTAGAATCCACATAAATATACTCAAAAACATAATTATAAATTATATGTGATATTAATATATCAACAGAAGAATTATATACTTAAAGATAACTGAGAATAACTAAAGTAATATTTTGTATAACACCTTTTCATACTAAGTAAATTTCCAACGTATCTATCGATATAAATTTCTTAAATAGATATTATAATCTGTGCTTAAAGGCTCCACGTGTATAGATAATAAATTTTGTCAATAATTCTAAATAATTGCGCGTTCGAAGGTCATAATATCCATTAAGGCTACTATCGAAGGGAGCAGTAGATACGACCGGTTTATGTGTGAAAGTGTATTTATCGACAATATAATCACGTGGAGAGTATTACGATTGAAATCCGTTCCAGGCGTGAATAATTTAGCAAATCGAAAAAAGTGCACATTTTTCAGAGCAATAATTTTTAAGTTTAATATCACTAATATGAAGCCTATAACTATTCTACACATTAGCTAAAGAATTTTCAAATCTCTATAGTAGTTTCGGAGCCTATTCAATACAACACAATCAAATCTTTGCTGTTTATATTAGTGTGGAGTATAAATTAGTGTAGATGTTTACAGTAAAACGAAATGACGGAAAATGTAAAAATAATACAAGCTTGTACGGGTGTATCGGTTAAAATTAAATTTTTATAATTAAGATGCTGAGTATAGTATTAAAAAATAACCTATAACTTTGATGAAAAATACTAATAACAATTTCAAGAATAATATAATTAAATATACTGCTACTGTTGGGACAACGGTTTTATACATTCTATAATTATATATTTACAATTAATTTAAATGTGTGCAATTAAAATACTTTCAACTCCCTGACAACAAATAGAAATGACGCCACTTGTGAATCCTCATGTTACACTATGTAACTTAAACTGTGGTTTTAGATGTATGCATCTGGGTTGAAATAGCTCAGATGCCCTTAATACACTAACAAAAATGAGTGTCTGAGTATCACCTTTGAAGTTTGAAACCGCTTATGAGGTAACTTCAGCAAACCTTCGTTAAAAATATGTCACGATTGAGTTTTTAAAACACATCAACCGATTCACCAGTGTGTTGTCGTGTTTGGAGCTACAATTAAATAAAACACAAACACACGAATTCAGGTTGAGGTAATACGCCACCACGATAGCTCTGTTTTCGAATGACGTGCGCCGCCTACCTGCGTCACACGGTTTCTGTCAAACTAACCCCATCACACCACAGATAACCAATGTAAAGAAAAACAAATACTCAAAGACTTCCCTTTATTTCACACTCAGATATTCGTTAACACTAACTTATATTATTATTTAATAACTTAACAGAAATACAGCAGCAAGACCCCGGACAACTGTTCAGATCGTTTCCTCCAAGAGAATTGACTCTGCTCAAGTGATTCCTTCCCACCTGAGCTCTTTCCGACAACTCACTCACCGACCACAACAGTGCCATCTTGCCAACGTGTAATTTAATCCAATAGAGTCACTCTTAATGTAAATTCAAACTCTTAAACTAAATCAAATCCATTAAAATTGCCAATAAATATCATTAACAATTTAAACATTAAAATATACATTATTTACCAAAAATCATTACACTATTTTATTTATCACGTCACCACCAGCGGCCAAAATTAAGAAGCTGGAAAGAAAAAACTATAACCTACCATTGCCTTATTACATTCAGTTACTAATGCGGATTTTCCTCATCAATAACACAGATGCCGATTGGGTTGCGGTATTTTACCTTGAGGAAACTACCTAAGACGCAACTGCATTAACAGTCTAAAAAAAATTACACCAAAAACCTTTCATGTTTCCCAAGACTGAAAAACTATGCTTTTACTGTTAAAAGCTATTAAATTTCATGTAAAGCCCCTTTACTGTAAACGGTCTGACTTACAAAAATATTTAAATAAAGTCAATAATATAATTTAAAAAATTATTAGGTCCTTCTTAATCTATCACGTTAATTAATCAAATTGCATCATCTTAAAGGTTTCTCAATTCTGTTACCAACGGTCTCCTTTTATATGATAAGCTATCACCATTTAAAAATGTTTCCTAAAAACCTATTTCTATCTCTTGAATCTCCTCAAAATTTTTCAGTTATTTTGGAAGCCTAAACAGAGCACTAAGCAAAACAACTTTCAGTAATAAACAGTGTAAATTATTCAAATTGCATCATCTTAAAGGGTTTCAAATTCTGTTACCAACGGTCTCCTTTTATAATCATTATAAAGCATATAGCTTATCAAAGCTGCCAGTGTTTTACTATTTAAAACTGTTTCCTCAAACATTTTCAGTTATTTTGGAAGTCTAAACAGAGCAGCAAAGCATAGCAACTTTCAGTAATAAACAGTGGAAAGTAATGTAATGAAAATTCAGACCTAATTTAACAACGAGACACTGCAAGCGAATAATGGGTCGAAAAGTAATCAACCAAATGGTACACTAAGGTGGAGTTAACGAGGTACATTAATCTCTTTAACAGCGAGATCTCGGGCTTATTAAGTGTTAGTGTGTCAAGTTTGTGTTTCGACACGTAGGGCACTGCACAGGCGCAAACTGTCTTGTGTAAGTTACCTCTGGTCTGCATCTGTTTAAGTATTGATTTCGTACTGGACTGTCTGAATAAGGCGGATGTCCTTGACGACTTCTAGTTAAGTGTTGCGATAGTTTAGTTTAGGTTTAGTTAATGAGAGGTATGTTCAGTGCCAGATAGTTAATCAAGTATCTATTAAAGCATTTTCTTTGTAAGCAAGGTATTTTTATGCAATTTAATGCTTGGTCATAGCCTTTTATACAATTAACTACCTGCTACGCACATTAAAATAAATCAGTATGTATAAGAACATATTCGTTTTGATTCTGTTTATTGTAGTACTGGTAAATATGTATACGGGTAAATCTAGTCTGATCCTTGCCTTGCTTTCAATCCATTAATGGCCCACTACTGAGCACGAGTCTCTCCTCAACACTGACGAGGTCTAGAGCATATTCGATAAGCAAAATCTCAATATTTTTGACTGTATCTCATCAACCGTATATTCGATAGATATTGTTTTGGTACCAAAATCATCTTCAGAGAATTCTGAACAGTGTCTAAAGACATAAGTGCTCTATATCCTACCATTTCAGAGTATGTAAAGGACAAATAAACAAACAAACAAACCTTGATATATCGTATATTATACATACGTATACATATAACTTTTAATTATTTTTTTTATAAATCTAATACTAAATAGATCTAATCTCCTGTCTGAAAGTATGATATGAAAAGAGGTACCTACCTAGTCGTATTAGTTTTGCTTCGGCCTTAATTTTCTTCTAAGTAGATTGCCGGTTATTGACTGAGGCAATTTTCTCGAGAAGGTTTATGTATATAAAATTATATATTCATCATTTACAAGCAGATTTCTTTACTCCTAACGGTGCTTGTAAAATTATTAAACAGTAATAAACACTTTAAAATTTAATAAAAGTTAAACTTTCTTACGATTTGTTGTTAAAAATGTTGTAAAATTGTAATATATTAAAGGACAGAATAAAAAAATCCTATCAAATTAAACAAATATAGATCTATACTTAGCTTACAAACACATCTTAATGTGATAAAAACGTAAATAAACATAAACATCTCTACTTACAAACTTATCCTAATAAAACTTAAAATCTGAAATTTGTTATATTTAAAATCACGACATGTAAAATCAGTTCCCTTATTTATATCGTGAAGAACTAGCCATTGTGTTCAAAAAGTTGAAGTTGCAAGCTCGAAACGACATCGCGAACAAAATCCAGTTTCACTAGGTATGCGGCTTTTCCAGTTCGATTCTTCGTTTTGTTTTCTTATAAGCTCTAAGCGAACGTAGACTTCATACATGTGCAATGCTTTTATGACCGCATTTATTTACCGGTATTTTTTATAAATGAACAGACAAGCCACGATAGGAAGTGGTCATGGTCACCACCCATGGACATTAGCAACACCAAGGATGTCTCTGATACGTTGCCAGCTAAGCAAGAAGTGATAAGAAACAAAGAAAGCTGTTATATAGTGTGGTTTATGTGTGTGGCAAAAGTTAGGAGGGTGGAGAGTAACGTAGGCTACTTTTTACCGCGGTAAAACGCTCTCATGGGTAAAGCGATGTTTTGTATTGTATTCAATATTTAGTTCCGGATGTTGTTAATAGATGGCGTTAGTAAAATTCATTTGCAAGTTCTGAATCACGCTATAATCAAATAATGAACTGGATAAATGTTATGAGTTTTTATTTATAATTGTTAAATTATGAAGCTTATGAAGCACTCGTTAAGAATCATGGAAAGTTTATATACCTTTATCTGTTAAATTCGCTTCTGTTTGATAAACATAATCATAATGTTTTCAGATCGAACGCGCACTAAAACATCGATACGTAATTATATGAATCGATCTTTGCCTACCGAATTTTGTTTTTATGTGTAATTTCTAATTCTATCGAAGTAACCAGCAATATGTTTATTCATTTGAATAACTGCTAAAAGTCTGCCTTTTTTTACTAAATTTTGATCAAACTTCCATACCAACTTTTATCTAAACTGACGCATTTGGAACCATATGAAAAGCCCTATATTGTTTTTTGGTGAAAAGTATCCAAACGACAGACTAGGCACATAATGGAGATTGGTCACAATTGCCTATGAACTTCAGTACATCAGTATTTTTTAAAGTGTTTTTAGGCCACATCACAGCATGTATTAGGTAGGTACTTTATATTTCTTCTTTATATTCTTACAGGTTCTTTATATTTCTTATTAATCTCCAAGCTTATTGCAATACAAAAAGTTCTGCATTTTCCTGACGATAAAACAAAGCCAATACACACCTTAAGTAACGCAATTTTGTCATTTTCGTTGTAAAGGACACGATTCGAGTTAAGTGACAGCTACAAGCTATGAATATATTGTATTCGCAAATACATTTCAGGCAATTTAATTTCTTTAAAATTAATTTACGATTCCAGTCTCGTATCTTATCGATCTAACTATAATTAAACCTTTAATTGCTGTGGTTTTACCTGTTATCTAATTTTATTTTACGTTTTATATGCTTCGCGATAGATTCCTGTTTTGATTGTCTACTACAGAATAAGAACAAAAGTTTGTTTATTATCTGTATTAAATTGATGATTTTTTTAATTCCCGTTCGGATTTGAATCGAGAATCTATGCGAGTATTTACACCCAATTATGACAACTTTTTCGTACTTTTATTTCTACAATATTGGCTTTGTATAAATATGTTGGCTTCAGGTTAAAGCGCTTATAGTTCGAACCTAGGCGATCGATTGAGTTAAGCAATTATGAGTGCAGTCGGTACGCAGATAGGTGACTTCTATCCTCATTGATGCCCATAATGGGGATATTAATTTAAAGAATTGAATTGAATTGAAACATTGCGTTATGCGATGTATAAATAAATAACGCCACACACAGCCCCACACTAGGACACCCCGTGTCGTGAGTACTATGGACAACATAGAAAGACTATAACAAACACACCTAGACTGGAAACATAAATTTAAACTGATCATTTAAATTCCGGTCTCGCTTGGAATCGACCCCAGGCCCCTTCGAACGGCGGTCCAGCGTGGTGACTATTACGCCACGCGGGTCGTTAAATGAGATTTCAAAATGACTTATAATTTTTTAATCTACATAAGCAGGCCGCCTTAAATTTATTTCGAAACCTTGTCAAAAGGTTGTCGACCGCTAGTCTAATCATTAACCAGGGAGATATTCTATAAGAATGCAATAAAATATTGACTTCATTGTACATTCTAGTATTATGAAGATTTTTAAGGTTTAGACAATGATAAAGACCGTAAGCAAGCCTTCGGAAGCGTCAGTTAAGAGTGTAATTTGCTATTTACAGAGCTAATAAAATTAATCAACAGTATCCGGCAGCTAAATCTAATATAATTTATTGGATGTTTCGCCACCATCAGTTAGAAATTCGAAGCAGCGACCTCCAATCCACAGTCGACTTTAACTAGTTCTTTAACCTTTTATTAAGTTTTTTCTGGTTGTGCTTTCGAAAGATTATAAAAATTGCAATATTTAATTTCCCATAAAAATACACTAAAATATTATTTATTTATGACGAATAATTGTTAAGACTTTGCAGAAACATTTCTTTTTTATATTTATATCAAATTTATGTCTGATAATAAGGTGCAGACGAATAAAGACGAGTACATTATTGTTAACCGTAATGTTGTTTGCGCAAAAAAATATTTAATTTTAAACTTATAATGCTTTGCAGTGTTTTTTCTGTTGAATCTGTGCGAGTCGATCTCTCACATGAAAGGTTTCGTGTCACCATACAATATTTAACACTAAGTATCGTTAAAAAACTATTAACTGTTTAGTAACTCCATCATGGAGGGGACTTTTGCGATAACTTAAAAACGAAAAATAGATAATTAGTCAGTAATGTTTAAGTTAAAAATAGTCGTAAATTGTATTACAAAAAAAGAAACACATCTTATGTAATTATCAAGTGTTACGGTTCAAGAAAAATAACCCTGAAACACACACACAGACAGTGAGACACTGGAGCCTCAGAAATACCATCATTCTTTCAATACGAAATCCTACGCGAATCGCCTAAATATAATTTTCTCAAAAATTGAATGTTGGTAGTTACTTCCAAAATAATTTAAACGTTGCGCACGGTAAGACTTCTAAACAGTTACCAAGGCTTCGCAGCAATAAAAAGTATTAGCAACCCTGCGAGCGCATTAGTATACCAATATCGTATCTTATAGTACATGCGTGTCCCTTTAAGCCGGCGCACGCGCATTAGCTGATATCAAAAAAGTATAAAAAGCCACGCGTCCACCGCGACGTCCACTTTGACACCAATCTTTACCCAACACCAATTCTTATCCATCAACCAAAATGGATATCCAACATTTCCACTCTCACGATGACGACACTGAAGGTGTCCTCATTGCCAAGGGAGTGTCCATGGCTATTCTCTTTGTAGCCAGTATGTTATGTGGTTTTGCACCCATGGTTCTGTTCAAAAGGTTTGGATGGATAACCGCTGAAACGGCCGCGAATTTACGGCACACCAACAAAATTATTATGGCGCTGTTGTCCTTCGGAGGGGGTGTTCTGTTCTCCACTACGTTCATGCATCTGATACCTGAAGTTGAACACAATATATGGCATTTAGTTGGTGAGTGATTTGTGATTTATATAGAAGATATGAAGTTCTTTAAAAAAAGGTTTATCGCCTCCTTCAAGGCCGGCAACGCATCTGGAGCTCATTGGATATTGCATGTGTTCATAGGCACTTTCCATCAGGTGGCCCCTATGCCTGTTTGCCATATTTTTAACATCTTAGATTACCACCAGATCATCTTGGATGTTTAAAATATTAAATTATTTGTATTTCCATTTGCTTATTATAAGTAGTAATGATTATTTATCGTTATAATTGAATTCCGTTAACAACAACCTTGATATCTGGGATTAGTATATCTATTAATACTTGTATTTTAGGCGAGCCCGTTAGATAACAAAGTACACATTGTGTTAATAAAGAGATGATGAATCTTTTTTTACTAAAGGTTATAAAATAGGCACTAACAGAGAAATATATGAGCTTTAGTAACTACATACATGTACCCTAGTACTAACGGTAATACTAACCTAGTACGGCTAGTGCCTATACTAGCCGACCAAATTAAATAGACGATTGTCAAACTTGACGTCATTAGTAAACTATGCGGGTACCGTCCGCAAATAAGTGTAAAGATTGATGTAATTTATTAATATATGCAATCTTTTTAGTATTGCTGTCAAGGAAAACATTCATTTTTCATTTTTGTAACACAAAAAATTAAATAAATAAATAAATAAATGCTTGTTATATATGTGTAAACATAGCCAATTACTTTATTGCTGGATTTTTCTTCGAGTAACTATAAACAAAGAAATAACAAGACAACAAGAAAAATGATAATAATACAGTAAAAGTTTTAGCCAAGTGAAAATAACTTATGATGTAAACGGTACGTGAGTAAACGCGGTATAAGTCAGCGGCAATAGGAAGGGGCTGTCGCATTCAATCTAATTATTTTGTTTTTGGCCAATTAAGGAATATACTTAATACCGAAAAAGTATTTATAGACAAAAGTAAAATAATTTAAAAAATACAATATGATTATTAACCATTTAGATAGTAGTTACTTGTTTTTTTTTTGCTTTGTGAGTTTTGCCTTTAAGTTTAATCGATTCTTTGAATAGCATTCGTGATTTTATATTGGTTGGTTATTTGGATGTATATTTATGTATATATTGGTTAATAGCATGTAGACGCAGATGAACGTCCTTAAAAATAATCCTGCCGGCGCCTATGTCACCTGTAGCCCAAATCTTCTTTAACTTTCATTACTTACTCATTCATGCTCTCACTAGGATTCAATGACGCGGATGGCTAACAACATAACAGTAAATACAAACACTCATGATCCGAGAATAAATTATTTCTCTGTCTCGTTTGTTTGCCTGTTTATTTGCCCTGGCCGGGAATCGAATCCGACAAGTTTACTACCAACAATGCTAACGGTATAACAGAACGATTGGAGATAGATAGATAACAGATGGATTGCCCAGTCAACGAGTTTATCTGTATATATAAAAGTCAATGTTTGTTTATTTATCCTTTATGGACTTTGAAATGGTAGGAAGTAGAGCAGTAACTAACGTCTTTAGCAACTTTGTTCGAAATTTTCTGAAAATGATCTTGGTACCAAAATAATATTGATCGGACACATGGTTACAGTTATAGTCAAAAATGTTGAATTTTTTCTGATCAATTCGACACATGGTTGATATACATATATGCTGATTTTCCTTTATTTTTTTAATAGCCATAACATGTATAAAATTAAATATGTAAAAGTGAAAAGTAAATTATAAATTAAAAAAGATTATAAGTTAATCGTATTTGAGTAGCATAACAATATTCACAAAAATATAATCCTATTGTTCACAATCAACGACGTGACTACGAAAATAAAATAAACTGATAAATGTTTATCGGAATTACGTTATCTATTATAAAGATTATTGATCGAAACCAATTAAAATGATAATAAATTACCAAATAGTCACTCCAGGTAACGGCGTGAGTCGTTCATTGTTTATCGTTATGTAAAGCCTAGCTACCGCTGAGTTTCCAACTCTGATTAAATTTCCGTACCAGGCGTGAATAAGTCCATAAGTCGACTTGCATAAATATTTTTTAATGCATAATACGTATTAGTATTGTTTAATTCATAGTGATCTAAAAACTCAAAGCAAATTAATACACATTCACATAATTTATTGTAACTACACCTATTTATGAGCAATAAAGCAATTTTTCATATCAAAGCAATTTTGCAATTCAGATAAAAACTATTTATTTTAACATAAAATCAGAATTTACGGATGAAACTTGAGCATGCTTAAACTTAAAAGTGGCTGTCCCGAAAAAATGCATTTTCGACTTGTAAAGTAGACACGCCTGTATAATGGAGCTAAACTGTCGAAAACTTGTAAATGCTCCATTTGTTCATAGATCTACCACTGGATTAGTCTAAGTTTATATTTGTGTGAAAAAATCGACTTCTTTTCGCTCCAGGTCTCAGACAATTTTAGTAGGTATCTAAAGTACTTCATTTTCCCTCAAAGTTACCCTATCGGCCTATTCATTCACAGCATTCCTGGTGAAGCTCTTGGAACGAATTTCCTTATTTACGGTTTAAATAAGTTTAAAATCTGAAACTCTAAAAAAAAAATTAAAATATTTGCGCTCATTAAGTATAGTATTTTAATTTGACATTCAATTTTCTATCATAAAAAAAAATATATCTATGACTATATCCTCCAAACGAGGCTTAATTATTTAAATAGCGTCACGTAATTAATATCCATTCAGATATCACGTAATTAATATCCAGCAGATGATGGAGAGAATTTGAACGAAACCTCGTTTTGATGTGAAATTGGCGCGCCTCGGTAGTAAATATGGCAAAAGACCTGATGCTCTGATGTTATCATATCCCCTCGTTAAGCAAAGCACAAGACTCCCTTCTATAATTTAAATGAAGATAAGAAAAATATATTAATTTCATTGAAAATTCTACTCTTCATTCATTATTTTACTGCACAGTTTCTCCAATATTTTTGATTAAATGTAAGTTCGTATATTTACTTCAATGTTTCACACCTGGCTGGCGTTTCGTGATAGCTCATTTTTTAAATTATGTTGTTCAAATGTTGTGTGTGAACAGATAAAATCACACACTTGTACTTACATTGACTGTAATTTACTATGACCTTAATTTTTATAAAAATAATCACTCAAGCGTAGAAGTCGAGTACATTGTAGGTCTATTTAATTTCCCTTTTCGACTTGGTATAACGACTTCTGAAATGTTTTAAAGATTCTTTTTACAAATTTTAATTTTAATATTATTTATTTGACAATAGATTTCGATTTGTGTTTTGTTCAAAGCTTAGATGAAGGACTAATATAATAGATAAAGTGCCGGAGATAACGATATGAAATTGTAATATCCGACGATAACATCGATATTTTTATGCAATAAACAAAAAATCAACCAACAAATGAGTATACAGGCCACCCACAAAGGCATCGTCGAGAAGCTAACCAAGAAGTAAACAAGAGTGCCGCTCAATAAACAAAAAAATATCATGATGTTTTAATTCACAAACATAAAAAACAGTATTTCATGTCATTCTTTTTTCATTTTTATGCACCAATTTGACCGGCCGATTTAGCCAGATTGGGTGTAAAATCGAGACGTGTGGCAACCCTAGACTCTCTAAGCTAGCTATTAAATCGGGCAATCCCCACATCTCGATAATAATTGGGTGTAAAATTGGGTCGTCCGAAAGATACATTACGTAAAACAGTGGTTACCATGACAACGAAAATAACAACCAGGTGCTTTGTCAAATTATTAGTTTTTTTTTAAATTTTACAAAACAGTGGATGCGCAGTTTTTTACATTATTTTTTTTAATATTTATTCTGTTTTCGAATTTTACTTACCTATATTTATCATCATTTATCTATTCTAGTCAACAAAACTTCTATTGCAATACCGAATTTTGACGTTTAAAGAATTAAAATACAATAATGTATTTTTATAAATAATTAAATTCGAAGCGCTTGAAATTTCTTATTCTCAGAAATTTTAGAAAAAAAATATTTTATACAGTCAGTCTTCTAGTAAAATCATAACTTGAGCAAACTTTTCAAATCAATACACTGCTTTTTATACAATACCATCATTAAATATCAAGTTGCACCATATTTACAGAGAGTAATTGAAATGATTCAAATTAATATCGAAGTGCTTCGATTATTGAAGCACACGAATACTTGCACTTAAGTGGAATTGGCTATGTCGTTACGCGCAGGCTTCGCGGCAGAACAAAGTTAAACGTTAACCGGTGTGTCACTGTGAGAACCACTCAACACCGCGAGTCTATCGTATAGTATTCGCGCGCCGCTCTAACCCGGCGCACGCGCAGTTAACTGTTACCGCGAAACTATAAAAGAGCGCTCGTCAACTGTCAGTAGACAACTTTAAAACAAAATGGATCAAGAGCAGCTAACCCACGACGACGACACTGATGGAGTCCTCCTGGCTAAAGGGGTAGCAATGGCTGTCCTCTTCTGTGCTTCTACGTTATGTGGAATAGCTCCTGTGGCTTTAGCGAAAAAGTTTCGATGGATTTCCGCTGAAGATGCAGGGAATCTCAAGTCCAAAAACAGAATTGTTATGACGCTGCTCTCCTTTGGAGGCGGTGTGTTATTATCAACCACGTTTATGCATCTGGCGCCTGAAGTTGAACACAACGTGAGTGATTTAACCAGTGAGTATGTTTCGTTATTTGGAGTTTTTTTACTCACGTTATTCCTAGATCCAAGCGAACTATTTCGTCTCTCGACTGACCTTGTATCACTGGTGTAATATTATCTCGAACTGTTATTACATTCCGTTCACTATAACCATGATATCTGAGATTCCTGTATCAATTATGAAATGTGAAATTAATATTGTAGGTGAACCTGTTAGTTTGCTACTTAACTACTAAGTAAAGATTACGTACGGCGATTTGTCGTCTTTGGTATTCAAGGCTTCGTATAATAAGCTATAATAAACAATATGGCAATCACGGATACTGAATAAAAATCACGGATAATTAGAAAAATATTTTAAATTTTATAGGAACTATTTATAAAATTCTTTTTAACATTTTATGTGGAAAATCAGGAATAGTTGCATGTGCGTTGTGCTAAATTTATTTTGTATTATTTTATAGCATAAAATTTTCAAATGAAATTATGCATATTAAATGCTTAAGTATAATCTATTCATTACAAAAATGGTTTATTTGTTTTTAATAATATGAATTTTAAATAATTTGACATATTTAATATAAAAGTTATTTAAGAAACAGATTAACTACCTACAAAGAGATCACTTAGTAACCAAAGACTAACACACGGAAAATGATTATGTTATTCCATTTATTAATGTTAATTTCATGCATATTCCAAATGTATTTCCATATAAAATTAATTCAAGGGTAAAATATAACATTTTCACCGGCTATTTTCATTTCATGCTCTCTGACCAAATACAGCGTGAAACTTTGTTGAGAAATAATATTTCCGTCATTGACCGCGGTTTAAAGTGCTAATTTATAATCGGGCTTATAAAATTTCACGCTTCTGCATCGCTTGCATCGTGTCTGCAAAGAAACGTTCTGTTCTCTAGCTATATTTATTTCGATTATTTATAGAAATATTTCTAACATTAGCTGTTGAAACCGTAGTAAAAATAATAAGAAAATTCCCCTCTTCTGTCTTGGATTGTTATGGGTTTAGTGGACTGGTTATTTGCCTTTAGTGTTACTGATTTCCGTGGGTGTTGGTAATAATATACCATCTCGTGGTTTGTCAACTCGGTTACATTTAAACTAAAGGTGGTTTTGCGGTCGAAATTCTATCGTAATTCATTTTGATAGCTAAAATTTAATTTGGACATTATCGTACGTATTTTGTAAACAATAATAAAATTGATTGTTATATTCTTTGTGGACAGTTTAACTATATCTATCAAAACGAAAGTTACGAAAAGTTTACTTTATCAGGCCAAAATTGTCATTCAAAAGGGGATACAAAGTCTTTCTCTACATGTAAAAAAACTAATTATTTGTTGATATAATCAATGCTTATTCGTTTACTAAGTTTACCTAGGTCTTCAAGATCAGTTTGCAGGTGTATTACTGACAAAATATTATAAAAAAAAATTAATACTGTTTTTAAACAAAATTTTATAAATTTTATTATAAGAGGCCCAAGTTACGTATCGTATAAACAACAAATTTGTCATTATATAAGCGAGTAATTAAATTGATACGTAACAACACATGGGTTGAAATTTTTTTTAGTATATTACAATCTCATAACCTCAACGATAAAAAAATTCACGCCATTCTTCAGCTTTATATTTTTCATCAAAGCTTTATTTAATCCATAAAAATTATACATTTAACTGACTTAATGTTAAAAATGATTTTCTACATTCTCCTACAATCTTTCAACCTCAACAATAAATATTAATAGACAATGAAAGAATAGAGGTAATTCTAATCGTACGTCTTAGACTGTCTAAAAGAAAATAAAAATTAAAAATAATTACTTTTTCATAGTTCATATATGTATGTACTAAGTTTATTTATTGTTGACTGAAATATCAGATTTACAATAAACTATAACTCATAGTAGTCTACACTTGGTGTTAACAATGATGTAAGTGATTTAAGGATCATTACAATTTTACGTTACTTATGACACCAGGAGACATAAATCTATAAAATATAGCGTTATAGTAAGTAAAACAATTAAGTATGTACATATATAATAATATTCCTTATACTAGTTGCCGCCCGCGACTTCATCCGCGTGGAAGTCGGTTTCCCGTGGGGTTTTCCCACGGTAAAAAGCACCCTATAGGTATGTTATTCTGATGTATAACCTATATTACTGTAAAGTTTCATCCAAATCCGTCCAGTAGTTTTTTCGTGAAAGAGTAACAAACATCCTCACAAACTTTCGCATTTATAATATTTTTCTTTTGTTTCTGTCTGTCATTGAACTCTTAAAGAGTTGGACTGATTTGAATGTTTTTTGATTTTACAAGGATTCGAGAATGTTTTATATTCACTAATAACCGATAGGAATTGTTACAAAGGAATTAATTATTCTTTAGTTTACGAGATTCAAACTCGGTATGTACATTTAATATACGGATATTAGAAATGGTGAAGGATAATGTTTGCCGAATTTGATACTATGCCAACTATGCGTTTATGTATTTTTCGTTACTGAATTCGCTTAAAGTATGTTGCAATATTAAATTATATAGCAATATCATATTGTATTGCATTGTTGATTGATTCTACGTATAAATAACTTATTGGAAAGCTGTGTCAATAAATATCGTTAAATATTACCTAATTCTTGGTAAAATTAAATGAAATAAAGATCCAAATATACAATTTAGAATTAACTATTAGAATATTTAATGTATTTTATCTAGCTCTTTATTAATTGTTATTAATGCGTAATTATATTAAGCTAACTATTAGCGGTTAAAACATTTATGATAGAATTACAGTACAAATGTATACGGAAGTAAAATACATTTCCTAATATCGATACTTTAAACTTTGTATGATAGGTTTGCATGAATTTAAAAATGCATAACCCGTAAAGGTGAACGATTGTGAATTACATAATCGAATTATTTAGTAATTACTATTAATGATAGTCGATTAATAATTGAGTAAATTATGTATATTCATGATCTAATAATGTTACTAATAAGTATTTTTATAACAATACTAATTCCGAGGCCAGCGACGACGGGCGCTGTTTTCATGAGATTTTTTCTGTTTACTTCATAATAATAATCATATTCTCTATTCGTCTAATTTTATACTATTTATAACGTTAGTGCATTATATACGGAATAAATGTTCGTGGAAATAAGATTATTTATATCCTTAACATAACAATAAATTATATACATAGGTACATATAATTACGCCTTTTTCCCTTTGGGGTAGGCAGAGACCACTTCCTTCCAATTGCTACCTTTCCTTTTTATATACCATTTTCATAAATACAAAATGTCAGCCCCTTTCAAAACTGTAAGCCTAATCGTTCTAAGTCATTTAATAGTTTTCAAGAGTTTGTTTGTTTGATTGTTTGAACGGGCTAATCTCAGGAACTACTGGACCGATTTGAAAAATTCTTTTAGTGT